>BPLR01018802.1:0-44623 GCA_021605095.1 Caerostris extrusa
TTCTTCTCTCTGAGCTATTATTTACATTTTCGATCCAAGAATTTCATTTTTCTTTTTCCTGAATATTTTTATACTTTTTTTCTTAGCTACTCGAACCATGGCCTCTTTGCCATTATTACAGAATAGTGTGTTTTTCTGCCATATTATCCTCTCACATCATTTTCTGAATGGAGAGAGGGGGGAGGAAAATAATCCAGTAGCTTCATATAAAGAGATAATAAAAAAATGCATGTTTAAGATTTATGGTTATAAAAAAAAGTATCCACTTTTGTTGCTTGTGTATTCGGAAATAAAAATCATTCTGGCATTCCTTCGGGGTTTGTGGAAAACAGAAACTAAAGGAACATAAGCTATATATTCATGCATGATTTAGCTCCTATTCGGAGAAATAAAATCACTGTCGTAAAAATAATAAACCTAAAGAGTATCAATAATGGTTAGGGAAAAAATTACAGAAGGAAGAAAACTTACAGCACTGAATAGATCTTAATAGGTTATTTGAAGAAATATCAAAAATGGTTTATGATGCATTTATTTGTTCTTAATCGTTTTAAAGGCTTTTCTTAAGTAGTGTAAATAGTTCCTCACATTCAATCAATTATGTTAGACATTACACGATCTTAATACACGATATATAAATCCAATTCACTTTAGCATTTTTTTGAATAGTTTATTTAAGTAATTGTAATAATAATACAACTTTTCATAAAAAGAGTTAAAATATTTTGTTTTATTTATTTTTACTAGTACGTTAATCTTTTAATTACTTGCCAAAAAATTAAAAGAACGATTCAATTTTTATTTTTTCCAGTATATCCAAAGAATTATTATTACTTATAGTCCCTTTGAGTTATTTTTAATTAGTTTTTTTAATAGTAATATATTATATAAATTAATAAAAAATAGTTATATGGTACTTAATACTAATAATAACATAGTTAATAAATATGTTATACTTTTAGCACAACTTTGCAAATAAAAGTTAAGCATGTTGTTTCATTCCTCTTTACCAGTACGTTTAACATTTGTTGCTTGCCTAAAAAATTAAAAGAACAAGAAAAATTCAATCTTTTTTTCCTCTTAAATCTTCAATTATATTTATAATCAATTTAATATTTTATTTAAATAATTTATACTTATTATTATATATTATTTATTATTGTTATTATTATTATTATTATTATCTTTATTTTTATTTAAATTGATTTTTATCAATAAATATTCTTCTTAATTCTAATAAATAATATTATTTTGATTCAAATAAAATGACAACCCATATGTTTGTTACTTATTATCAGAATTGATCATTAACTGCCTCCAGAATCTACTGCCCATTTTTTATCCAATCTCTCTCTCTCTCTCTCTTTCTCTCTCTCTCTCTATATATATATATACATATATTGTATAATAGACATTGATTTTGTTACCATTGATCGTAAGCATCTGAACAAGTTGAACACAAGCCTACTGTCCACAGGCACTACTACCACTGGAAGGCATTTTGCAACAATTTATGGCACTATGTTAGTAGTAACTCCCTAGCCACCAAATTAAGAAACCATGCATTCCCTACCAAAAATTATTTTCATAAAAATATGTTGTTCTTTGAAGAATAATTTGAAGATGTATAATACAATGAAAAACTTGCTTATCTAAAATCGTGTCTTATATGGTACATACTACAATTAACCATTTCATTTTGCGATAATATCTGATGTTTTTAATGTAATTTATGCAAATATATCTGTTCTTGACTAACCTCCACCTTTTGGCATATTATAAAAGGGTAATGGGATGTTTAAAAATCAGGTGACATGAGAGGTATTAAGCAAAGTGCAATATCAAATTTTTGTAATAAATTAAATAATTAATATATAAATTAAATAATGTAAAAGTACATTATAAAATTTTCAACTTAGCAAACGTAATTATTTTGCAAAATACAACTATTTTAATTTGGAAATTTTCTGTATCTGCCCTTTTTGAATATATGAAGTTTTTACGTATTATAAAAAAAAAAAACACACTACGAAAGGATCCATGGAACAAATAAAATAGAACCTCTGCTTCTGACTGCTTTGTTTCTGCTCGGTTCAAAAGCGTTTTATTTTTCCTTCAAGAGAATCATCACTTGCAGTGATTAGGGGCGTAAACAAAAGCTATTACTTGTTCATGGAGTATTTTATGGGCTTATGAATGCAATTTTTTTTTTTTCTGAATGTCTTGGTTTAAGCCCCAGTCATCATTCTTTGTCATTAGGAACAGTAAACAAATTTGGTTTGCATGATCTAATTCATCATTGGTGTATATATTTCCAAAATAAGTAACTGTTACTATAATTCTAAAATCGCGGCAGCATGCATGTCTTCAGGCCATTACTATCAGTCAAGATGGAATAATTGTCCATAGCACTAATTTTTCAAAAATTGCCAAGACAGTATTTCTCAAACCCATAGGGATTCTTAATTAAGCAACCACTTGGCCTTAATAATTAATTGATATCGCTCTGGTGATTTTTGGTTATAATATTTCTGAAAAACATCACCTGAAAATTGATATTAATTTTCATACGTATAGTGAAATTAATATTCTTTCTAACTTGCTGTGCTGTATGGTCAAAAGATTGGTTTTAAAACTACAGGAAACTTTTGACTAAAAAGAAAATAAATATAAATATATAAAGTCAAGGTAGAGGTAGTCATGGATAAGTCCAGGTAAAGTCGTCATGGAATATTCATGTAAAAGTTTTAAGCATATTCATTTATTTTAACTTTTATTTAATTTTAATTTAATTTAATTTAATTTTTAATACTAATTTTCTGCCTTTAAAGCACTAAAAGCACCCAGAATCCTCTGAGAGTTATATTGTTATTAAATTATTACTTTTACTGTAATCGCGTGCTTTTTATCGTACACATCTATTATTTATGATGTATGTTTATGATGATATAAAAACTTTTAAATTTGATTAATAACGTCCTAGAAATGTAAAACAATCTTCAAGATTTGAAGTTTGAACTTTATTAAAGCAGACTTTAATTACCTTTATTTAATTAAATATAATTAATAATGTTTAATCAAAATAAACCAAATTAAAATTTTGATCATAATAATGAATTGCTCTAGGATAATTGGTTCTTATATAGTAAGAGTAGCGTCGTTAAATAAACTACTCAGTTCTTCCTCGTTATTAATTTACTAAAACATAAGCATTATTCATAAAGTCAATGCAAAAGCAAAGAAGTATCAACTTGTTAACTATCTTCTATTATGTTACAAACTTCCCAAAATTTGCTGCAGATGGTTACAAGAAAACAACAATAATAGTTTGTTGCACGTGTCTGGAATTTTTAACATTCTACGATGTAAATTCATAGAAGTGGAAATTTTTTGTAGAAATCCGAGTTTTAATTAAGTCTCACACATTGCCCTTTAGTATCGGAGGCCTCTATTTGTTAGCAGATCGCTTTCTAAGCTCTAATGAGTTAATTTATAATCAGAAAAATAATACTTTACGCCTAATTTTAAAGCACGATTTTTTATTTTTTTTTTCTTTTGTACTTTTTTATATCTGGGGAAATCTTTACACAAACTTTAGGTAAGAAATAGGATGTATAGTATAAATGATAACCTGAATGATGTAAAATATATTAATCAAGTCATTAATTTAAAAAAAAAATATTTGTGTATTTCTTTTATTAATTTAAAAAAAAATTTATATTCAAAAAACAACAAATAACAGCGGTAGATGTCGGTAAATAGCGGAAAGGGATCATTGTCTCGATTCCATCTAATGGTGGCTCTATAATTACTGCTTTAAAAAAAACAGGAAGCTTGAGGTAGCTACTAAGGTAAGATACACAAAGCATTTCTTATCAGAAGCCCTGCTTCCCAAGTTTCATACAAAGTAGCTTGCAAACAGTAACAGCTTCATTCCAACAACTTCATGTCCTATCATTTTCCCATTCTTTTTATTAACAGAGGCGTAAGTAATTGTTAAAGCATTGCATTGAAGTTAAAGCATAAATTTCAAATTTTCATTTTTTTAGAATTTTTATAACTGTTTTTATGTGATTTTAGCCATATTTAATGTTTTAGATTTATATTTTTAGAAAAAAATTAATTTAAAGGAACTTATTAATAGCTGTTTAATGAGTTTAGTACGAGATTATTTGCCAGTTTGTCTACTTATGGAAAACTATTGTGAAAGGAACATAAATTTCTCTCAACGATTTTCGAATTAGTGCTTAGAATAGCATCAAATTATTGCTTATTATTGCATTGCATTTCAGTTAATTTGTTTAGTAATGAAAATACTTAACATTTTATATTGAATTATTTTCCAGCTGTAACTATGACAATTTCATGTATCTACTTTTATAGATACTTTAGAAGACTATTTAACACTATCTGAAACTTACCATCCTTCTTTAATTATAATAATAAAATTTTCAATTATATTTGCTTCACATTATGATCAATATACAGCAATTTTAAAAGCAATTTTCAATGTTAACAAATAATGTAAACTATGTAAAACAATGTAAACAAACAATGTCAACTATGTAAATCAATGTAAATAAAAGTGAAAATTATGTAAAACAATATAAACAAATTATGTAAGATATTGTAAACAAACAATGTAAACTATGTAAAACAGTGCGTAAAACAATGTATAAAACAATGTATAAAAATTATGTCAAACAATAAACAAACAACGTAAAATATATAAATTTTGTAAAACAATGTAAAAAGATAATATAAATTATGTAAAACAATAAAAAACAATGTAAAATATGTAAAACAATCTAACTATTCATACATTTTCACATATTATTTCAAGAAGTTTCCTACCAGAGTTATAAATAGTCGGCTTAATATAGTTGGGATTGAAGAATAAATACAATTTTTTATACTGCATTTCTCATCCAGTATATGTAGAACATATCTACTATATGAAATGGTTTTCAAATATTGTAATTAAATTTCAACATAAATAACAAGGACTGAATTCAGAAATTGATCAATATTCCAAATTAGGTTTAGCAAAGTCATCTTCATTGTGACAGAAAGTACTTCACAGAAATCCACTCCATACATACAAGTATAATTATCTTCTCTAGTCAAGTATATACGTTAATGTAAATACTCTACTATAACACAGCAGAACGTTCACTGCTTTGAATGAGAGTAACCAAATATATATTCGTGGCAGGTGCTTTGCAAGTTGATTCGCGAATCACCTGAATTAGCATCGATTCGATACAGACCTTTCTGAATGGATGAAATAGCTTAGATAGCAAACATGTATTCTGTAATATAAGTAATTAAGTTTATAAATGTAATATAATTTTATAACTAACAAATTCTAAGTAATAACTCGTTACAAATTCCATATTACTTATATCATTATATCGTATTATATTGATTTTGTAATTCTATAAGATCTACAATGATCTATAGTCAAATATATTACAAATCGTACGAACAAAGATAATTTGCAATGTAATGTAACAGTTTTTAATGTTATATTACAATTTTGTATATATAGAATTAAATTCATTACTTCATTTTAATTTATTATCACTTAAATACTGAAAATTAAAGTAATAAAAACTTTGTTTTTATTAGGTTTCGTTATCTTAAGTAATAACTGGTAATAACTTATAGCTTAGCTAAAATAACTAGAATTTTGACTGTCAAAAAATTATTTACAATAATTTATAACAGACTCTCACTATCAGAAAAGGTTTATAACGAATATAATTCTATATAACATTATATAGAAATATAATGTTAAAAATGCAATGATTTTTTTTAACGATTAATCAAAATGAAATAATGAGTGTAATTTCACATTTAAAGTTATTTATTTAAAACAATTGTAATATAATATTAAAAAAAATAGTATATTACATTGCAAATTATTTTTTGTTCTTATGGTTTATATAATATATGATTTTATTCATTTGAATGTCATATAAAAATCAAAGTCAATTCACGATATAATACAACGAAATAATGATATAAGCAATATGAACTTCGCATAGCATTCCTACATAATACACACACAACTATTCCTCGTACACGCTACTCCTACATAATACCCTAGTGTTCTAATTTAAGTTAGATTAAACATTAATTAGTTATTTGCTTTAATTAATTATGTGTCAATATGTTCTAAAACTCATTTTGTCGAATAATTTCTTTAAATTTATTTAAAATAGATTAAAGAGATAAATAAAAGTTATATTTGCTCAACAAATTGAATTAAGTGTTTGTAATTATCGAATCATTTTTTTTTTTTCATAAATTTAAAATATTTATTCTACAAATAAGAATGTTATCTCTTTTGAAATTCTTCATTTTTTCTATTTATAAAAAATGCTGATCATTTATGCTTATCATTATTATTTGTTTATCATTACGTTAATCAATATTTACATAATAAAATTGTATTAAAATGTTAGGGTGATCATTATAAATACAAATTTAATACTGCCTACATATACTTCAATGCATGTAGTGTTTTTTAACTTGAATGTTCATTTTCTTTTTGCAATATTCTTACTTATCAAATATTTAAGCAAATTCCAAAACAAAAATCTAAATTTAAACTTAAGATATAGTTACTCAACTCTGCTTAAATCAATTTTTACAATTTTGTTTTCTGAAAATAAAATGATTCATTTTCAATATGTACTATGGTATTCACTAATATTTACCAAACGACGTTGGTTTTTGTATACGGCCAGTAAAGAATCATTTTTCGACTTTTTATACGAAAAATAAATAACCGTTAATTCATTAGAATAATTTGTCATTAATAACTCTAAAGGCTATGCTTCAAATTATTATAATTTAGTAACCTGTCTAATTTAATTTTAATATATTAAAAATTGTTATATTGCATTGTATCTGAGTTAGTGTCAATTGCAAAAATTTCATTTATTTATTTAATTGCAAATTGCTAAAGAACGTATTTACTTTTAGAGATTTTATTTCTAATGCGAGATTTAACTTGTTGTGAAAGAATCCTTTTCCTGGAACTAAAATTGTTTCTAAACTCATTTTATAATATTTTTACGAAACATTTATACATACATATTTATGATTCTTATGAAATATTTTTTGTAAATGCATACTTGGAAATGTAAAAACCTTTTAACTATTTCCAATTCTTAGAAGCATAAGAAAATAAAAAGTTTTATTTTCTGTTCGACAGGCTTAGTTTTAAATTTGGTCATTTTACTTTTAAATTTCTATTTCCATGATAAATTATAAAAATTCATAAAATTGAAATTATACTTGTGAAATTTTAATATATATATACACTGAAGTGACAAAAGTCATGGGATACCTCTTAATATCGTGTCGGCCCTCCTTTCGCCCGGCGAAGTGCGGCAACTCGACGTGGCATGGACTAAACAAGTCGTTGGAAGTCTTCTGAAGGAATATTGAGCCATGCTGTCTCGATAGACGTCCATAATTTGAAAGCGTTGATGGTGCAGGATTTTGGGCACGAACAGACCTCTCGATGATGTCCCATAAATGCTCGATGGGATTCATGTCGGGCGATCTAGGTGGCCAGATCATTCATTGGAATTGTCAGAATGTTCTTCAAACCAATCGCGAACAGTTGTGGCCAGTGACATGGCGCATTGTTCCATAAAAATCCCATCGTTGTTTGGGTGCGAAGTCCATGAATGGCTTGATCTATACATAGCATTTCCTGTCAATGTTTCCAGACGCATGATTGAAAAAACAGCCCACACCATTACGGAGCCACCACCAGCTTGAAAGTGCGTTGCTGACAGTTTGGGTTTCGTGGTCTGCGCCACACTCGATCCCTACCATCAGCTCTTACCAGCTGAAATCGTGACTCATCGGACCAGGCCACGGTTTTCCATTCATCTAGGGACAAACCGATATGCTCATGTGTTCACGAGTCGATGCCGATGTCATTCTGTCAGTAAAGGCACTCGAGTCGGTCTTCTGCTGGAATAAAGAAAGCAAATTTCTCCGCACAGTTCTAACAGACAAGTCCCCTTGTGCGTCCCACATTTCTGCGGTTATTTGACGCAGTGTTGTATCTGTTAAATTTACGACTCTTTAACGTCGCCGGTCTCGGTCGTTAAGTGCAGGCGGTCGACCACTGCGCTGTCCATGGTGGGATGTTATGCCTGAAATTTCATACTCTCGGCACACTCTTGACACAGTGGATCTGGGAATGTTGAATTCCCTAACGAAATGGCATGACCCATTCTAGCTCCATCTAACATTCCGCGTTCAAAGTCTGTTAATTCCCATCGTGCGGTCATCATGACGTCAAAACCTCTTCACAGGAATAACTTGAACAGAAATGAAAGCTCTGCGAAAGCACTGCGCATTTATACCTGTTCTACGCGATGCTACTGCCATCTGAAAATTTGCATTTTGCTATCCCATGTCTTTTGTCTCTTCAGTGTATATATATATATAGAGAGAGAGAGAGAGAATATCTATATGATAAAGAATGTCCCGATAATACTTTTGAAGTACTAGACAAAAAAATAATAATAATACCTTATTGAAAACTATTTCATTTTTTTTTTATTATTTTTGCATATCCAATACTTTTTTTTAGCCTTTGAAATATTTCCTATGTAGAAAGATTATCACTGTTATCTTTCATGACTATGACCTAAATCAAATAAAAAACTTAAAAGTTAGTGAAAATCTTCGTTATAAAAAATTTCAAATATATAATTTAATAATAAATAAGCAGAAAAATATTGAATAGTTTTTCTAATACTTTTCCTAACATCTTTTATAAAATATTGATAACATTTCTATATTTTAAATTATATTTACTAATTACATTTCATTAATTTAATGACATTTCTATATTATAAATTAAAATTCTTTATTTTTCTACTAAAAGATGATCTACTAAGGATGAGAAAAGATGATACACTACTGAAAAGATGTTTAAAAAAATATTTAGATATCTCATTTACATTTAAGAAGTATGAGGTTGAATAATAATAAGCATGGATTAGTCATATTAAAACGAATGGCATTTTCTTTTTGTATTTTCACAATAAATAATTAATTTTAAAGCATTTTTAATTACAAAATCAATTTATTATTAAAGTAATTATTTCTTATCATGCTGTAATTGTTATCAAAAGATATTTATTTTAAATCAAATATTATTTACATTTACATTCTTTAGTCTGGTACTATACATTTGATAAGAAAAAGAAATAAAATATTTTACTTTAAATAACTAAATATTTAATGAAAAAAAAGCATTATTGCCTAAAGAATGATATTAATTAAGAATAACATTTTTAAATATTTACCTTAAATTGTTCTATTGAATTTCGATAATTACAGTTTGTCTGTTTAGAAAATAAATTACAATAATATTTATACAATCATACTAGTTGTTGTGATATATAATTATTCCTTCTTTAAACACATTTAATAATAATAAGTTTTCATTTTTATCTAGATAAATTATTCTTAATTTCATTCCATTGAGAAATATTATCAATATAAATATTAATTGTTCTTAATTTCAGTTATTTGCGAGTTATATTTTTTAGATATAAATTTAATATGCAACATGATATTGCAATATATGTTATATATGAATGAAATACGTTTTTATTAAAATATTTTAATTATTTTAACCTCCATATTTAAAATGTTTCTTTGAAAATTACGTAAATAATGTTTATTAAACTTTCGGAAGTTTTATTTATAATAACATTTATTAAATTAATAATGATTGTTTATGCTACTAGTTAGAACATATTTTAAAATAAAATTAAAAATTCCTATATACCAAAAAAAAGAAGAAGTCAACTAATTACTGATATTCAAATTTAATTTTAAATCATAACTTATGTTCACAATTTTTGTTTATAAAGTATCCTTTTAATTATCCCATATTTCTTACTTTAAAAGTTGTAATCTATTTAATTAACAATATTGGTATAATGCAACATTTAATTAACGTTAAAAATTGTTTTATTTAATATGTCATTTATTTATTGAAAATACACTAATTAACAAAAATGTATTTTTCAAAACAAAACTAATGACCTTTTTCATACAATTACTTTTCTCATCATATTCCTGAACTGAATTGCAACAGTTGATCGTTTTTGGATAGTTCTGCACATTAAAATATCATTAGGAATCTCTAATAGATAATGTTTTTAGTGACACTGTAATGCAGTTTCATTACAAAATTCTCTTCTTTTTCTTTTGGGCTAATAAACTATATCCCTGGATGGAAACATGTATAATCATAAATTATCTAGAAAACACAAAAGATAAAGAAGTTTTAAAAATGCTAAGTGTATTGTTATTACATGAATTATTCATTGATAACTTTTATCTTCAACTGTGAAATTCTTTGGTTTGTTAAAAATGCAGAAAAGATGCGGTATTAAGTATTATAAAGGCTGTTCTAAATGAAAGAAGTATTTATCTTAGTTGATGACATTTTTTATAGGTTTCTAGGAAATAGGCAATAGCAGATTAAACATTTTTTCTTTTTTTTTCTTATATAGAAAGTTAGCAGATTTTCTAAACATTTTAAATTAACAGTAAAAATCCACCATGCCTTCCTGAAACAAAAATATATCCAACAGGGATAGATCCTCCTTTCAAGGATGGATTATCCTTATGTTAAATTTGGACATTGCACGTTTCTTTCAAGGACGAGTTGACGGAATGCAATTTGCAGAGTCGAGTGAAGAGTTTTATGTAGTACCGAGGGTAAAAAGTCTCTTAAACGAACTGATTTTTAAGATGATTTTGTAAATATTTGTTATATGATTTTTTTTTGTGTGTTAGATGTTGTAGTTGTGCAGTTCTGTCTTAGCAAATTTTGTAAATATTCCAGAAAACATCGCCTTTTTATTTTGAGAAATAATTTTTGTATGCATTAACAAGACTGAATATCCGGACCTAACTTTTACCTTAACTAATTAATTAACTTATACTTTAAGTCAATTTACAAGAGAGACAGCATTTAGGGAATGAAGAGTTGCAATCTGCAAATCTGCAATCTTGCAATTATTTGCAAAGTGTAATGAAAGAATTCATTATAACGACTTTGTCGCGAATTTTTTAGAGTGGAATCTTCAATTATCATTATACGTTTATCTATATTTTATTGAAACTAAAAATTGTTTTCTTAATATGTTGCCATTTATCCATTAAAAATACGCTAATTAACATAATCATATTTTTCCAAAATACTATTATACCATTCATAAAATAACTTTTCACGTCAATACTTCTTTTTCTTACCATTTTTTTCGACAAGTCTGTCATACAAAAGAAATAAACAGTCATAATGTACAAAACTTCTAATACTAATTCTAGAACTTGGAATAATTCTTGAATTCGAGACAAAATTATTTAATTTTTATAATTTTAAAAAATGTTTTAAAATCTTAAATTGTGCAAATTTATAGATGTTAATGATTTACAGAAAAAAATATTTTCATCATTTTACCATTATTGGTATTTTCTAAAAGTTATAAAATTATGTGAAGTACTAGTTTTAAAAATCTGCATTGAATTTTTCTTAGTAGGCCATTGTAATAAAAGTTTTCGACATCAAAAGGATTGTTAATTAAATATTTTAAAAGAATATATATCAAGAATTGTGTATCGAAGAATCGTATATTAAATATTTTGATACTTTAATAAGATTATCGTCATAAAATATAATAGAAATTTTTAAAAAGATTAATACCATATAAAATCTTACTGGTGTCTTCCATACATTTTAAGCAGCCTCTGATCTTGATTCAAAATTTAACCTAATGCTGTAACCAAATTTAGCCAATTAATACAAGATTATTTAGCAATCTCACACAGGCCTAAAATAGCTGTAATTATGTCCCTCACCTTCCTACTTTCTCAGTTTTGAAACAGGAAATAACATTTCCCCATTTCTAAAGGAAAGAAAAAGTATCAAAATGAGGACGGCGAACAACATTCGACGACACCACATTTAAGTAGTTAGGCTTCCTTCACCTTGATTCTTTATTAGTGGCACCAGTAAGAAGATGTAATTCATTATTAATTCCTGATTAAAGTTATCCATCTATTTCAAATAGACCGGGAAATAGTATATCAAATGAATATTTGAACTCAGGGAAATTATCATCTTAAAACAAACAATTTTTAAACAAACAAACTAAACAAGCTAAAAACAAACTAACTAAAATAAACAATTTTAACTTAAAACAACAAATTATTACCAAATTATTACAATCTTCAAAAATTATTACAAATTATTTATTAAAAATTATTCTTTAAAACATATAACAGTTACTTACAGCACATTTTAAACAACTACAAACCTGGTGTCAAAGTTTTCACCACAGAACTCAATCTAGCACAAGCTAATTGAATTATCTTACTCCGCTAACAACGTATAACACTGTAATTATGTGCCATCGACCTATCGTAACTTTTCAGTTTTCAAACAGGAAATAACATTTTCCCATTTCTGAAGAGAAGAAAGCGTGTCAAAATAATAACGACGAACACGACATTATTTAAGTAGTGGTACTCCTGCACCTTGATTTTTAAGTAGTCCTATCAGTAAGAAGATGTAATTCTTCAATAATTCCTGATTAAATGTCATAGCCATCTAGATCAATTGGACCATGAAATAGTATATCAAATGATTATTTGAAGTCACAGTGAAATTATCTACATAAAACAAAATGGAAATTCTTCAAAAGATTATTACAACATAAAGACACATATCAATTACTTAGTGCACAATTTAAACAACTACGAAACTTGTGTCAAAGTTTTCACCGCAGAACTCAATCAAGCACAAGCTAATTGAGTAATCTTACACCGTGTAACATGGCTATAATTATGTACCATCGACCTATCCCTACCTTCTCAGTTTTCAAACAGGAAATAATATTTCCTCATTTCTGAAGGAAAGAAAACGCGTCAAAATGATGACGGCGAACACGACTCCACATTTAAGTAGTTGGGCTCCCTGCACCTTGATTTTAAGTAGTGGCACCAGTAACAATCAGGAATACTTCAATAACTCCTGATTAAAGCTCACAGCCAAACTCGATTACGGAAACGTGAATTATCGCTCAATTCTATTCGAGAAGGCTAATAACGGCGGACGTACATGCCTTGTGCCACTAAATTAAACCCTCGGAACATATTGAGTCTGGGGAATTAGCGACTATCGTTACTGGGAACTAACAGGCTGTGTAACCTACCCTCCTAAGCGTAATTGCAATAACTGTTGCTGCCAGCCCATTTGCATGCAAAAGGAAGGGCTGCTTTGCTGTTTGGAAAACTTGATGAAATAATTGGAGGAAACCCTAATGACAGATTTGATTTGTGAACAATCGAAATCTCGTTTATTCTTTTTGTGCAGTCATAATGTTAGTTATGGTTTAAAAGAGGTTTTTAGCGTTCTAAAAAGATCAATTACTATTAGAAGTTTAAACAATGGCATTCTATGCCATCAATCAAATACCATGATAATGCATTTATAATGAGTTGTTTAATATTAAGGTATTCAAATTTAATATATGACATTCAGTTAGTATTTTAAACATGCTTGCATCGTTTTATAATAATAAATGACAAAATAATGTTTCCAGCATAGTTAAAAGTTTCATCAGATATCATTAGTCTTTATTTTTTTCAGAATTTTAGGATTCTATTTCTTTTTCAACAACCCCTTGGCAATTGATGTTGACCATATCGTAACAGTTTAACGTTAACCAAATTCAAAGGACAAATTGAAGTTGACGTGAAGTGGGAAAATATTTTGTTATCTCTTAACTAGAGACTTCTTCATTGTCCAATTGCCCCATAGTGGGCCAAGGCCGTGAGCTTATTGGCATATTTCGAGACCGGGGATGCTTTCTTTTTAACAAAAGACAAAAAACAAATATTTGTGTTGGTAAATCCATGATGCAGACAGTTGAAATCTTATGCCCCAACACTTCTTTTAATGAACTAATATTTCAATGAAAGTATAGACAGATATTTTCTTGAATAGTTGAAAACAACCATTTGGTCTCAAGTGGTTGAATCATTCCTTCCGTTCAATCAGAATCATTTAATGTAAATCAAATTTTTCAATCAATATTAACGAGCCACCTATTGTGAAATGTATTATATATTGGTGTTAAATTGTAATAGTAGAATTTAAAGCAAGTATAAATCATTTATATAATGGCGGAATAGAACATAATGTTCTTATATGCTATCAACTACCATAATTATCAATCTTAAAATTGCTCAATGTTTATACAAAATCTTCAGGTTGTTTAACTTCATATTTATTGAACATTAAAGTTTTGTAACTAATTAAAATTGTACACTTTATGATATTCATAAATATATATTATTCATAAAATGATTACCAAATTTTGTTAATGACCATGAAATTTTTTTGTATTGTTACATATTGAATAATGAAGATATTTTCACTAAATACAAAATTCAGAATCAAAATCAAATATAAAAAAATGTAAATATATTTATTAGGCTTTATTTCTTCTAAAATAAATAGTTAAATTAATTAATTCATTGTGTAATTATATGTCCATGAAAAAATATTTTATCTGTCCAAAAATTACTTCTGGGGATAGATATCTTGTTTATTAAGTTCCTGTTATATTTCCAATTAGTTTTAAACATTTTTGCAATTTCTTTTGATGAATTCAAGTGCATTAATTTATTATTTAAATAGTGTAATGATTAATAAATTAGAAACTAATGAGAACACCACAGAACAAAATAAGTTTGAAGACATTAACTAATAAAAACTATTAATGGGATTACAATTAAAGGATAATGATCTTTTGAGATTGTATTTCTCATAGAACAAATAATTGTTAAAACATGAAACTTTAATTTGTGATGTGCATCATTTACATTGTTACAAATAATACATAACCTAATTGCTTTACTTAATTAAAAATATTATGATCAAAAAATATTTAATTTCAATTAATGTGGTGTTCTTTTTTACTGACAAATTCAAAAAATATTTTAAGTGTATTTTATGTAAATTTTAACCATAAAATGTTGCACTCATATCTATAAGAATGATGTTAGCAACTTGTCGAGTTCATTGTCAAGAACAGTTCTTCTTTCATTGTAATTCTTGCTTATAAATGTAAAAACAAAATATCTCAAATTTACGTGAAAAATAATGTAATTAGAACTCGGCAGGGTAATAAGCCTGCTATGCTATCTACGACAAGTGCTTCTCAACTCCGAGACAGCCAACCAACTTGGCTTGCAGAAAACAGATCTCTGATGGTTATCAGAGATCTGTTTCCTGCTATCCCTTTGATTAAAATTAAGGAAAATTAGTTTGATTAAAATTAGAGACACGTTTCTCTAAATTTAGGGAAATAATCGACGACTTAACTGTTCTACATGCATGCATAATACAGCACTGTATAACAAATTTCTTACAATAACACAAAATAAGTATATTTTAATGAAAATAAGTTATTACATAATATCTAAAGAGAGAAACCGTGCATTTTTTTTATTATTTTAATTTATTTAATTTATTTATTTTGCAACCATGCTTCCTTCTACGTTCTGCAAGAGCGCCATCTGTGGCGTTCAGGAGAAATGGACAGTAGGACACAAGACTCTCTCTCGAGAGAGGAAGTACAACCTGCGCTCCTGCTGAGAAACGTTTAGTTTGCTGTATCTCCCTTCGAGAGGAATATATTTAGCTCAATTCTGTGTATTAGTCGCTCTACAGACTCTCACCTGGAGAGGAAGTATATTTCACGCATCCTGCGTGTACATGAGTACCGGGGTTTCGACTTAGAAAGGCAATGCGTCCACGAATATATAATTATATGTCTTTAAATGTGTTAAATATTGTATGTGTGTGATGTTTGTGCGTGTGTAAATAAAGCTGTGTTCTGTTCTCAAGCTTGTGTCTCAACCCACCACACCCAAAGTTGTTACAACCCACAACATTATACAATCGAGAGGTGATCCAAGCCACAACACTACAATCTATTTACTTTCCAAATATAAAGCACAAATTATGTAGAAAAATTTCAGAAGCAAAATTAAACAATATATTTTGTCTTAAAATATAGTTATCTTTGTACCATATCCATAAATAATTCCTTGAGTTTCCTACATATTTATGTAATATAGTAATGTATAGCAGCACTCTTGAAATAACACGAAATAAATAACATTTATTCCGGGCAGTTGAAGCAAGAAATGGAAGAAATACTTGCATGATGGAAATAAGAGATTCTCCTGGCACAATTTTTTCAGGCTAGCATCAATACATATATTTTTTTCATGATATGATTATATTATTGTTTCTGGCTCCGCTTGGTTATCTCTTTGGTGTTTTTCCCATGGTGTCTCTCTCTGTTTCTTTTTAGGGAAGCCCATTTACCGCTGTTATTAAAGGATGTTTTCCCTTACATAAGTGAATTTTTTTTTCCCCTTTCTAAGAGGTAAAAAGCATCTTTAAGTGACATTCGCAAAAAAATGATTTATTAAGAACAGCTAGCATTATTAGAATGGTATTAAAATGTTTTTACTTTTGGAATCGGTTTTTTTCAAAGCCAATTATTTTTGGTTAATGGTAAACACAATTTTAATCATTTACCCTAATTTGAAAGGTTTATAACATATTCGTCTTTATGCAGGATACCTCGTCGTAATGAGTTAAAATACAACAATCATGCTATTATTATAGCAATAAAAATTATACACTTTGTCAAATATTTAATTAATTAATGTAACTGTACTTATGGCGTTTAGGAAAAATGGTCAGTAGGCCTTCCGGCGCAACCTCCGCTCTCGCCGAGAAACGTTTAGTTTGCAGTCACTCACTCTCAGAGGAATTATATTTATCACAAGCCTGTGTATTAATTACCCTACAGACTCTTACTCCGAGCGAAAATCAATTTATTACAATACTGTGTATTAGTCGCTCTACAGACTCTCACCTGGGAGGAAGTATAATTCCCGCGACTAGCTAGTACGTGAGTATCCGGTTTTCGACTTAGAAGGGCAATGCGTCCACAAATATGTAATTATATGTCTTTAAATGTGTTAAATATTGTATGTGTGTGGTGTTTTTGCGTTTGAAAATAAAGCTGTGTGTTCTCACGCCTGTGTTTCAAGTCTCAACCCACCATACAGTGTTGCTCCAATCCACAACGTTATACAATCGAGAAGTTCTCCAACCCACAAATTATACAATCCAGAGTTGCTCTAACCCAAAACATTATACTATCCAGAGCTGCGTCAACCCCCAAAACTACAATTTATTAATTTCCAAATATGAAGTACAAAATATGTAAAAAAAACTTCTCCAGCAAAATTAAACAATACATCTTTGTCCTAAAGTATAGTTATCTTTGTGCTATACCCATAGCTAATGCCTTGACTCTCCTAAATATTTATGTAATATAGTAATGTATAGCAGCACTCTTGAAATAACACGAAATAAATAACATTTATTCCGGACAGTTGAAGCAAGAAATGGAAGAAATGCGTTCATGACGGAAATAAGAGATTCTCCTGGCACAATTTTTCCAGGCTGGCATCAATATCATTTTTTTCCATGATATGATTCTATTATTGTTTCTGGCTCAGCTTGGTTATTTCTTTGGTGTTTTTCCCATGGTGTCTCGCTCTGTTTCTTTTTAGGAAAGCCCATTTACCGCTGTTATTAAAGGATGTTTTTCCCTTACATAAGTGAATTTTTTTCCCCTTTGTTATAGGGAAAAGCATCTTTAAGTGACATTCGCACAAGAATGATTTATAAATACAGCTAACATTATTAAAATGATATTAAAGTGTTTTTACTTTTGGAATCTATTTTTAAAGCCAATTTTTTTTTTTGTTAATGGTAAACACGTTTAACTTGAATCATTTACTCTGATTTGAAAAGTTTTTAACATACTCGTCTTTATCCAGGAGATCTCGTCGTAACGAGTTAAAATGCTTAACAATCATGCTATTATTATAGCAATAACAATTATACATTTTATCAATCATTTAATTGATTAATGTAACCGGGTTTCCACCTACGCACAGCAAGAGCGCCCCCTATGACGTTTAGGAAAAATGGTCAGTAGGCCTCTAGACTTACACCCGAGAGGAAACACAGCGCAACCGGCTTTGCCGCTGAGAAAAGTTTAGTAGAGCGCAATTTACGCGCTTCTCTTGAGATGCGTTTAGATTGTAATTTTTCATCCTTAGAGGAAATATACTCAACGTAACCCTGCTTAATAGTTGGCCTACAGTCTCTCACCCGGAGAAGTACATTTCGTGCGTCCCTAAGTACATATATCTTCGGCTTAAAAGTGGAACCCTTCAACGATCTATATTTCTTTAAATGTATTAAATAATGTCTATCTTAAAGTATACGCGCGTAGTCTATGTGCGTATGTAAATGAAGCTGTGTGTTCTCAAACTCGCGTCTCAAGTGTCAACCCAGCCCCTCCCAGCTACAATACAACTGATAAACCGATACATAAATAGATTGTTTTGTCCCATATATGATATATATTTGTCTAAGAATGAAAGTAATATTGTCAAATACTTTTCATTACACATCCAATTGGTGTAATTGTATAATTACTTTTTGATTGTTAAGTCAGTAAATTCAGATCATTGTGGGAACTATCCTTCAAAGTATTTCAAAATTATTTTCAAGTCTTTTTTAAACAAAGAGCCAAAGCACCAACATTAGCTATTTTATCCAAACTACAACATGAACATCGTGTTTATTCGCCACAACAACTATAATTTTAATTTGCTTTTATATCTACCATTCAAAACAACACTGCTTTGAAAGTTTACATTCATATTTTTAAGTGCCACACAATAATAAAAATTATCCCTATTTTCTTCAGAAACGAGAGACATTAAGTTAAAAGCTTCCTCTCATTAAATTGAAGCCTTCCTTTTCATCCTAAGACACATAAAAGTCAATAATATGCTTTCTTCGAATATAAAAAGGTTTCTTACACTTAAAAGCTGTAATGAAGTTTTAATTCTCAAAACAAACAAATGATAAACAATACAATTATTTAAGTTTAATTTATCATGAAATCTTTTAAGACGAAGATAAGAATTTCAGCAATTAATAACAAATTTAATTGTGCAATTAAATTACGCAGTACATTTACATCTTTTACATGTAAATAATGAAGTTTCAACCTTAAATATATTCTTTTAATCTATTTTATTCAGTGCTTTTCATAAATTGTATGATTTCCTAGCATTCAAAGATTTTTTACTTAGTCAACATATTAGTTAACTAAAGACATAAGCCAAATTAAAGCTTTCAAGTTATTTTACTGATTTAATAATTGAGCAAATGAAAAATAAGAGCGTTTTACCTTTTACATAATAATTAAAGACTCAAACATGTTCTGTAATGCTTGCAAAATATCACAGTTTTTTTGGAATAATATTCTCTTTGTAGGTTGTGCATAAGTCGTGTCTAATTTTTTCATGCAATCGAAACCCATATTTGTGGCTATTACAACAATACTCATTCGCCAACTTTTTTTTTTTTAAACATAGCTATAATCTTTTTTTTCCGATGTAACAACTCGTATCAAAATGAGGAGAGAATTTCACAGATGTCACATCATTTTTAAAATTTTGACTTCATTTATACACTTGTTGTTGTGACAAATATGCATCGGCCTTTTGTATTTTCAATTGTCTGCTAATTTCAATGTTTTGTACCTTCTGTTTTCAGACAACTTATAATAGAATGCTGTTTTATTCTTGGAACATTTTCCAGTGGGTATCTCATCTTTGCATTGTTCTAATGAAGACTCTTGTTTCTTAAAATTCTTTTATCATCTTTTGGACATTTCTTACACCATTAGAACAATATTTCCTACTTACAGGACAATGGCATAACATTTCGAAATTTTCTGAGGTACTTAATTTTTTCCTTAATCCTTAATTATTAATTGGCTGTTAATTTCAATGTTTCACATCTTCAATTATTAGACAATTTATAATAGAATCTGCTCTATTCTTGATACAATTTTAAAGCTGATATCTCATCTTTACGTTGTTATTCTAAAGACATTTGTTTCAGGATACTCTTTTATCTCCTTTTGGACATTTCTTACACCACTAGAACAATATTTCCTGCTTAAGGGCTATGTCACAACATTTCGAAATTTTCTGGGGTACTCAATTTTTTTTTTTTATCTTCACATTTACAAATGTATAAAAATTGAGTACCCCAGAAAATTCGAAATGTTGTGACATAGCCCTTAAGCAGGCAATATTGTTCTAGTGGTGTAAGAAATGTCCATATATATATATATATATATACACACTCAAGAGCCAAAACATTATGACCACCCCTACATTTTGCAATGAACTCGCCTGGATGACGTGGAAGGCACGTGATCAGGTGGAAGTGGTATTTAACTGTTGCTGGAGAGTTTGAAGAATCATTCTTTCACTTACTTCTGTGTGAGATGGGAAAGATGCGGATCTAAGCGACTTTGATAGAGGTCAGATTGTAACGGCTCGAAGGCTCGGAACAAGTATTTCTGAAACTGCACTACTCGTTGGGTTGTTCGCGATATACAGTTGTTAGTACTTATGCAAAGTGGATGAATGGTGGTGAAACCAGCAGTAGACGACATGGTGTTGGACGTCCACACGCTATCAAAGAAAAAGGTCGTCGAAGACTGTCTCGCATGGTGAAGCAAAACCGGAGCCAGACAGTGGCTCAGCTGACAGCAGAAAAACAATGCAGGGCCAAGTAGAATAGTATCGAAGCACACTGTTCAGCGGACACTGTTGGATATGGGGCTACGCAGCAAACGTCCCACTCGTGTGCCTTTGCTGACCAAGCGTCATCGCCAACTGCGCCTGCGCTGGGCCCGGGAACATCGTGACTGGTCCATGGATCAGTGGGAGAGAGTTGCCTGGTCAGATGAACCACGGTTTGTCATTCATCACGCCGATGGCCGTGTGAGGATACTCCGCCTTCCAGGTGAACAGTTGCTCCCTCAATGTACAGTAGGTCATACACAGGCCGGTGGTGGCAATATTATGGTTTGGGGGACCTTCTCTTGGGCGTCTCTGAGACCCGTGGTTGTGGTAGAGCAGACCATGAATGCTACAGGGTATCTGAACATCATTGCGGACCAGTTGCACCCTTACATGGCCTCTGTTTTTCCAGCTGGAAATGGAATGTTCCAACAGGACAACTCCCCTTGTCACAAGGCTAAAATTGTGTTGGAGCGGTTCCAGGAACATGATGCTGAATTCCAGTTAATGTCCTGTCCGCCTAACTCACCGGATCGCAATCCGGTAGGACACATTTGGGATGTCCTGGGACGGCAGGTCAGAGTTCAAAGACCACCAATTCGCAATATCTCGGATTTGCGTGACCGTTGCTGAAACATCTGGTACAATCTGTCTCCGGCTATCTACCAAGGACTTGTGGCATCCATACCAAGGCTCTGTGTGGGCCAACCAAAGGTGGGCCAACTCGTTATTGACAGGTGGTCATAATGTTTTGGCTCTTGAGTGTATGTATATTTAAATATATAGATAAATGAAAAATAATATTTATCTATATATACATCATATTTACAAATCTTCATATTTGAAATTCTCACAACAAGGGACATAATTTACATTACCGCCTGTTTTATTTATTTGCTCGGTGCTTCACATTATAATTAATAATATTTGCTTTTATGTAAATAAAATAAATAAATAATTGTTTGAAAAATATTAATTTATTGTAAAAGACCCAACTATAAAAAAATGGAATTCAAAAATGTTCCAGTGTGCCATGGTAATAAAATTGTTTAAGACACATTAATTATAATTATAAAATGTATTCAACCAGGATACCATGAGAGTATGAAATCGTTTCATTTGAATTAACCCTTATTGCTCATAATGTAGAAATTGAGCATCTAATATATTATCTAATAAATGTAAATATGATGGATATTTATAATGTAAATATTTTTGTATACATCAAAATATATTTGGCACTTACAGAAATTGGCACTATCAAAATGTAAATATTTCCGTACTTTTGCCAATCCGTAACGAGTGATAGTGTTTCACTAAAAATTGCAATGAATAACTCTTTCGAAAATTAGCAAACTTTGATTAAAGACTAACTAAAATTTACTATTTTGATACAGTAGGATTACCAGATTCATGTATAATCATTTGTTTAAATATTTTATAGTTTATTTTTATATAAATTCTATAAAATCGAATTAATATGTATTTGAAGGTGTTCTCATGGCTTAATTTAACGAGCTTAGCTTAAATGTAGAATGCCTGAGATTCTAGTCTGCTAGAGCAATGTAGTGTTCCCTACTTTCAGACTTGATGGCAATTGTGACATCATATGTAACAGTCTCGCATTAATAACCAGGTTGCCCGGGGGAAGTTTTCAGGACCTTCAGCATTTGATACCTAAATACGGTACAGTTACGTATGAAAGTCTTTCCGAGAAGTGAAATCCTATTTGTGCAATATATGGCCATATTTATATATAGATATATTCTACTAATATGTATTTAAATATATGTTTTTGGATATTCAGTTTTATAGTTGCAGTTAAAGAGCATTTTGAATCTTGAATCCTTTTTTTTTTTGTGCATGAAACTGACTTAGAAACACATAAAAATCTCTGTAAAATAAATGTTATTTTATAGCTTTGTCATACAAACTAAGTGGGCTTCTAATAAAGCCCTTGTTCATTTTCTTCTCTCGTTTTAGTTTCTGATGTCAATCCATTGAATGGTAAAGAGAGATACACATGTGTAATTAGGGTATTTAATAAAATGGTTTTTATATTAGAAGAAAACAAAGTCTTTTTACTGAAATCTTTATCTACAAACTTAACTTCTAAGTATTATAAACTTAAAATTATGTTATAAACTTTGAAAATTATAAACATATCAGTAAATAAATTTAATTAGTTGATGTTAATAATTTGTTAATATTTTACATAATCTTCTTTTGAAGTACTTCTGATTGGATCAAAGTTTAGTAATAATGTAGCTATTATATCAAAACATTTTCAAATGCCTTAAAATATTCTTGCTAAATGTAAATGAGTGACGAAAATAACAAAATTTGATTAGATATTTTTCTCATATATAACTAGTATATATATATATATATAAACATCATAAACCAAAAACAATACAAAAACAAAGGACAACAAACAAGAAATGAATTAATAATACGACTATTTTGCATGTCAAAAGCTACTATAGGTATTCACTACACTTAAACTGTATAATAAAACCATCACGCATTCGTAAAGACAAATACATTTTTGGAATTCACATTCAACTTTCTCAATAAAAAGAGGGGGGGGGGGTTCAAGAACCGAAATGCACAAAAGCTGTAGCAATTGAGTTGACAATCTTTTAATATAGAAGAATATCAAAATGTTGAACGGCAAAACTGCAGATAAATGAGATCACAAAAATTTGCATAAAATATATATTAGCAAGATATATTTCGTTCAAATCACACAAATAACTAACTTATAGCACTATAGTCCATGTTGGACCATGGTCGCCCGCCTATTTGCGGATTCTGAAACAGGAAATGTTTTTCTTTTTTAAGGTATAGAGTTGTCAGCCCTACTTCGTAAAAAGAAAAAAAACATTCTACAGTCATATTAGGTCGGGATCTAGGTTTAAGGTGGATTCTGAACCATTACAAGCATCCATGGCACTGCCGGCACTCATAGCCACAGACTTTCACAACAAGCCAGAGTGCTTGTCACTCGGCCATGAGGCCCATATATATATATATATATATATATATATATATATATACATATTTATATATATATATATATATATTAATATATAGAGAGAGATAGAGTTATAGATATAGATATATAAATACATATATTTTGGTGAGTGTTTTTAAATTTTGGTAAACTACGATGTTCATTACAATTTCCATTTAACATTTTAAAATATTTTATCGAATACAGATACCTGAAGGCAAAATTTATTTTATGAAAAGTGCATTCTTTTTAAGGAGCCTTTAAACAATATTAATGGTATTGCAAAAACTCATTTAAATCATTCTCTTTGCAAGTGCAATTTTGTTTGTCTTTTTAAAAAAATCACCCACCTTTTTCAATTATTTCTTCAAACTGGCAGTTGAAAAAATAACTAATTCCTTCTCTGCAAACTGTTTTTCCTTACTCAACATGTAAATCATTTCTTCCCCCAACCCTCAAAAAGACAAGATATTTAGTAAATTGATTATCCGATAAACACATACACACTCTCTTTATAGAGGGTATTATTAAATCATTTTCAGATGTTACGGATCCCACTTGAATTTATAAAGGGGATGAAAAATAGCATCCCTAAGTAAGTATAACTGCCATTCTCTTTTGTAATGCCTTCCGTTGCTGACACAAAAAATATCTGGAAAAAATATGGTCGCATATGACAAAAAAAAAAAAGCAGAATCTTCGAAAATATGTGGATGGCGAAAATAAGAGATTTTGAGCCGTGGTTCTTCTCTCTGAACTATTATTTACATTTTTGATCGAGGAATTCCGTTTTTCTTTTCTGAATATTTTTATACTTTCTTTTCATAACATACTTTTTTTCCTTATCTACCCAGAACCCTGGCATCTTAGCCATTATTACAGACTATTGTTTTTCTTGCCTTCTTTTTTTTCACATTTTTTTTTTTCTGCATTTAGAAGGGGAGTAAAATCAATAGCTTCACAGAAAGAGATTATGAAAAAAAAATGCATGTTTAAGATTTATGGTTATAAAAAAAAAAAGTATCCACTTTTATGTTACTGTGTATTCGGAAATAAAATCATTGTGACATATAATTCCTTCGGAGTTTGTGGAAATGAAACAAAGTAAAAATAAGTATATATCCATGCATGATTTAGCTCCTAATCGGAGAAATAAAATCACTGACATAAAAAAAATAATAAACCAAAGTATCAATAATGGTTAGAAAAGAATTACAGATCGATGAAAACTATTTATTTGAAGAAATATCAAAATGGTTTATGAATCATTTATTTATTCTTGATCACTTTTTCTTATATAATTCCTCACGTTCAGGCAATTCTGATAGACTATCTTATCTTCCTTCACGATATATATATTTTTAACAAGTCACATTAGCTTTAAACTAATAAGTTTGTTTTAAATAGTTGTACAATATTACAACTTTTCATAAAAAGATACATACAACCTTTTGTTTCAATCCTTTTTACTAGTACGTTTATCTTTTATTTGTTTGCACTTAAATTGAAAGAACGTGTATGATGGGCATAATTTATGCAACAATTATTTAGTTTTTCTTGTAAACAACGAAGTTAATTGTAAAAGAAAAATTGAAGTGTCACATTCAACTACATCATAGAATTCTTAATCATTACCGAAGAAGTTCGTTCTACGGATAGAGGGTGTTGCTGATGCGCTGCAGTACCTGTTGCCACATGTATATGAAAGGAGTGGTTACACTAAGTTAGTAAATTTACGATCCATAAATACTGTCACGTTACTACCCAGGCTTACAAAAACTTTAACCATTAAAAAAATAATATTTTCGGATACTTAATTGTTGATACTAATTCATTGGTAGCCTCATTTCCTTGTCAAATCAAGTCACATGCGTAAACAATATGGATTTTTAATAAATAAAAAATTATAAAGACTTATGGATACAAAAATAATTTAAATTGATTTCTTAAAATGTGAGATAAAAATGCTTCAAATCTTTTTCAATATGTACTACAATATTCTCAAACAGAAATGACGTTGGTTTTGTACATGGGAAACGTTAAAGAATCAGTTTTCGACTTTTTATAAGAAAGCCAAATAAACGTTAATTCATTAGAATAATTTGCCATTAATGACTAAATGCTATGCTTCAAAATATTATAATTTAGTGATCGTGTCTAATTTAAATAAAGCAACATATTAAAACTTGTTATATTGCATTGTATTCGAATTAGTGCCTATAGCAAACATTTCATTTATTTATTTAACTTTAAATTGCTAAAGAATGTATTTTTTCATGTTTAGAAAGTTTATTTCTAATGCAAAAGAATTTTTGCTGGTTATAAAAGAACCTTTTCCTGGAACTTAATTGTTTTTCGTCTCACTTAATAATATTTTCACGAAACTTTTAATGCATATTTTTGATTACTTATAAAATATTTTTGTAAATGCATACTTGGAAATGTAAAACTCTTTTCAACTGTAATTTCCAGTTCTTAAAAGCATAAGAAAATAAAAAAAAGTTTTATTATCTGTTCGACATGCTTAGTTTAAAATTCGGTGATTTTACTTTTTTAAATTTCTAAATTTCCTGGATAAATTATTAAAAATCAATGAAAAGGAAATTATATTTGTGAAGTTTTAAAAAGAGAAAAATATATAGAAAATTTTTATATGATAAAGAATGTTTCGATAATGTTTTTGAAATACTAGATAAAAATGGGAAAAAAAATATTGAAAGCTACTTTATTAGCTTTTTTTTTTTTTTTAATTTCAATGTTATAGCCTATACCCCATAATTTGAAATATCGCCCATGTTGAAGATTGTCACTGTTATCTTTCATGACTATGATATAAATAAATATAAATAGCATTAAATATCAGTGAAAATTTCGTTATAAAAAGTTTCAAATAAATAGAAAAATATTAAATAAATTTTCTAGTACGTTTCTAACATCTTTTTGAAATATCAATGACATTTCTATCTTTCTAAAGGTTTATTTGTAAATAACTACTGAAAAGATGCTTAAAAAATAATTATATATTCAATTTAAATTGAAAAAAATATGAGGTTGAATATTCATATTCATGACTTAGTCATATTAAAAATAATGGTATTTTCTTTTGAGTTTCACAATAAATAATTATTTTAAAACATTTTTAATTACAAAATCAATTATTAACACAATTACTTTTCGTTATGTTGTAATTATAGATTAAAGATATTTATTTTAAATCAAATATTATTTACATTTACATTCCTTCTTCTGCTAATATATATTTGGTAAAAAATAAACAGAAATAAAACATTGTACTTTAAATATCTAAGCATTTAATGAAGAAAAGCATTATTGCATAAACAATGATAATGATTAAGAATAACATTTTTAAAATTTCATCTTAAATTGATCTAATATATTTCGATAATTACAGTTTGCCTGTCTAGAAAAGAAATTACAAAAACATTTATGCAATCATACTAGTTAGAAAGATATATAAGTATTCGATTTCCTTCTTTAAACACATTGAATAACATGTTTTCGTGAAAATCCAGATAAATTATTCTTAATTTCAATCAGTTGAAAAACATTATCAATACAAATATTAATTCTTGCAAAATAATTGTTCTTAATTTCAGTTATTTACGTGTTATATTTTTAGATATAAATTTAATATACGAGATAATGTTGCAATAGATATATATGAACGACATGCGTTTTTTAAAAAATATGTTAATTATTTTAACCTCCATATTTTTAAATATTTCTTCTGAAAATTACGCAATGAATGTTCATTAAACCTTCTGAATTTTTATTTATAGTAACATTTATTAAATTAATAATGATTATTAATACTACTAGTTTACAAATTTATTTTTAAATCAAAACTTATTTTCCCTGGTTTTGTTTATCAAGAACCCTTTTAATTATCTCATATTTCTTACTTAATAAGTCGTATTCAATTTACTTAACAATCTTGGTATAATGCAATATTTAATTTATGTTAAAAATTGTTTTATTTAACATACACTAATTAACAAATAAAATACAATAATTAACAAAAATGTATTTTCCAAAACAAAACTAATGACCTTTTTCATACAATTATTTTCTCGTCATATTCGTTAACTGAATTTCACCAGTTGATCGTTTTGGATAGTTCCGCACATTAAAATATCATTAGGAATCTCTAATAGATAATGTTTTAGTGACACTGTGATGCAGTTTCATTATAAAAATATTCTTTTTTCTCTCTTTTGGGTTAACAAACTATGTTCATGGAGGAAACATATATTATCATAAATTATCTAAAAAACACAAAAGATAATCTAGAAGTTTTAAAAATGCTAACGTTGCGTAGTGTATTGTTTATTACATGAATTATTCATTGATAACTTTTATCGACAATTGTGAAATTTTTGGTTCATTGAAAATGCGGAAAGATGCGGTTTTAAGTAGTAAAATTAAGTTGCGGTTAAATATTTATACAATTTGAAATAAATATTTTTTATAGGTTTCTATGAAAAAGCAAATGGCAGAAATGGCAATTTCTTTTCCTTTCTTTTTTTTACAGAAAGGTAACATTTTTGTCAAAAAAATTTAAGTTAATATTAAGAATCCATCTTGTCTTCCTGAAACAAAATAGATGAGTTCAAGGTTGATAGATCCTCCTTTCAAGGACGTGGTGATCCTTACATTAGACTTTGGACTTTGCACGTTTTGTTTCGCATCGATAGACTTTTGGAACTGATAATGGGATAGGAAGATTCAATTCAACAAGTATCAATTTTTCTTATCTGGTCGTTGTAATAAAATTTATCGACATCAGATACATTACGATTCAAATATTTTAAAAGGTCGTTTACCAAGAATCACTTAATGAGGTGTCTTGTATCAAATATTTTAACACTTTAATACAATTATCATTCAAAAATATAATGGAAATTTTTCAAGTCATATATTTCAAGCAACTTCTAATCTTATGACAAAATGTAGCCTAATGCTGCCAAATATAGCTAATTAGATTCGATCAAACCAACTTAATACAATCTCACACATGCATAAAACAGATATAATTATGTGCATTCACCTCCCTACATTCTCAGTTTTGAAACAGAAAATAGCATTTTCCCATTTCTGAAGAGAGGAAACATGTCAAAATGATGATTGTGAACACAACTCCACATTTAAGTAGTTGTCCTCCTGCTCCTTGATTTTTAAGTATTGGCATCAGTTAGGAGATATAATTCGTGAATAATACTTATTAATTATCATCATAAAAACAAAATGATAATTCTTCAAAAGATTATAACAACATAAAATCACATTTATTATTATTTACTGCACATTTTAAACAACTACAAACCTTGTGTCAAAGTTTTCACCGCAGAACTCAATCTAGCACAAGCTAATTGAGTAATATCACACCGTGTAACATGGCTATAATTACGTGACATCGACCTATCCTACCTTCTCAGTTTTGAAACAGGAAATAACATTTCCCCATTTCTGAAGGAAGAAACGTGTCAAAATGATGACGGCGAACACGACTCCACATTTAAGTAGTTGGGCTCCCTGCACCTTGATTTTAAGTAGTGGCACCAGTAACAAGCAGGAATACTTCAATAACTCCTGATTAAAGCTCACAGCCAAACTCGATTACGGAAACGCGAATTATCGCTCAATTCTATTCGAGAAGGCTAATAACGGTGGACGTGCATGCCTGTGCCACTAAATTAAACCCCCGGAACATATTGAGTCTGGGAATTAGCGACTATAGTTACTGGGAACTAACAGGCTGTGTAACCTACCCTCCTAAGCGTAATTGCAATAACCGTTGCTGCCAGCCCATTTGCATGCAAAAGGAAGGACGGCTTTGCTGTTTGGAAAACTTGATGAAATAATTGGAGAAACCCTAATGACAGATTTGATTGGTGAACAATCGAAGTCTCGTTTATTCTTTTTTGTGTAATCAGAATGTTTAAGTATGATTAAAAAGAAGTTTTTATCATTCTAGAAAGATCAATTACTATTAGAAGTTCAAACAACAATATTCTATGCAGTCATTCAACTACCATGATAATGCATTTATAATGAGTTGGTTCATATTATGGTAAGCAATTTAATATCTGTCAATGTTATAAACATGCTTGCATCATTTTATAATGATAAAATGCAAGATAAACTTTTCCTGCAAAATTAAAAGCTTTACCAGAAATCATTAGTCTATATTTCTTCCAGAATTTTAAGATTCTATTTTTTTTTTCAACAACAACCCCTTGGCAGTTGATATTGACCTTATCGTAACAGTTTAACGTTAACCAAATTCAAAGGGCAAATTGAAGTTGACGTGAAGTGGGAAAATATTTTATTATCTCTTAACTAAAGACTTCTTCAATTTCTTCTTCATTGTCGCAATATCCTCATAGTGAGCCGAAATATGCCTACTGGCATATTTCGAGACAGGCGATGTTTTCTTTCTAACAAAAGACAAATAACAAATATTTTTGCTGATAGATCCATTATGTTGACCACTTAAATATCATACCCTAACGCCTTTTTTAATGACTAACAATATTACATTTAAAATATAGCAATATAATTTTGAATAGTTAAAAGCAACCCTTTGGTTTCAAGTGGTTGAATCATTCCTTCCGTTCAATCAAAATCATTTAATGCAAATGAAATTTTTCAGTTTATATATTAACGAACCATCTATTGTGAAATATATATATATATATATATATATATATATATATATATATATACATATGAGTGTCAAATTTTAATAGTAGCATTATATATATTTAATATATATATATATTTTAAATTATTTATATAATGGCGGAAGAGAACATAATGTCTTAAATGCAATCAACTACCCTAAATTATTTATATTGGCAAACTGCTAATGTTCTTAAATGCAAAATATTCTAATTATGGTTCTTCAAATAATCAATATTTTACTAAAAAAATTTAGAATTAAAAGCCAATACAGAAAAAATCATACATATTTTTCTTAGACTTCATATCTTCTAAAATGCAATTGCTGTCTAATAAATTTATTTTGTAATTATATGTTCTTCAAAAATAGTTTATTCTCCAAAAATATCTAGTGCTAGAAAATATTGCTGTTATATTTCCAATTTGTCTCAAATATTTTAGCAATTTCTTTGATGAATTCAATTGCAATATTTTATTATTTAAATAAAGTAATGAATAGTAAATTAATAGCTAATGAGAACACTCCAAAATCAGATACTTTTGGAGACATTAACTAATACAAATTATTAATGTGATTATAATTGAAGGATAATATTCTTTTGATGTTGTATTTTCATAGAAAAAAAAAGAGTATTTAAATTATGAAACTTTAATTAGTAATGTTTATTATTTATGTTACAAATAATACATAATCAAATTGCTTTTCAAAATATATTTAATTAAAATTTTATTTCTTATGAATAAAAATCTTATTTTTTAGTTATTATGAAGGTTGAAAAAACTGAAAAATATTTTAAGTGTATTTTATATAAATTTTAATCAAACATTTTGCACTTTTAACAATCAAAATGATGTCAGTAGCTTGCAAAGTCCATTAACAAAAATAGTTTTTAGCTTATGGTCATTCTTGCTTATAAATCTAACAATCCCAATACTTCACATTAAAAAAATATGATGTAATTGTAACTCGGCACTATAATAAGTCAGTCATGCTATCTACCTGCATCGGCTTGTCAACTCCGAGACCGGCAGGAAACAAACCTCTGATGGTTATCAAAGATCTGTTTCCTACTAGCCATGTTTATTCAATATTCAAAATTACCCTATGTAGATACCTTTTCTTTTTATGATTACTTGCAATGTATGATTACTTGATGATGACTTGATTACTTGTAGTTATATTATGTGCAATTATGTAACTATGTAACTATAGTTTACTGTACTTAAATTTAAGATTAATAATATTTCGTCCTGATACATTGTTTTAATTCAAACAATTTGATATAATGCCTTTATTTTAAAAGGAAAGTCTTATTTATGAAATAATGAATTTAAAAATCAGGACAATCCATAAACTGAATTACATTCATCTCGTTCCCAAAAACAACAACAACAATATATATATATATATATGTTGTTGTTTTTGTAGCATCCCTCATGGAAAGAAGGGAGAGGTGAGGGCAGCTTCTGTCGTGATGGAACATCCGAAAATATACATTTTATTTCTAAATTATAAATTTGATCATACGGAATAAAAATTGAAATTAACAATTATAAAACAAGGTAAAAACTTTTATGTTGTCTTCATACAGAAAAAATGTTCTTCTAACTGTGTGCATTAATTATTTATATACTTCAAAAAAAAAATAATAATGCAAGAAATTCAAGGAAAGGAATAGGGCTCTGCACAAAAGCATCTCTTATTAATTTTACCGCACCCGACTTATGGCACATTCATAACTTTCGCAACTGGCACGTAGAAGGGCACGCTGGCAGCGTCCATTGCAGAGGCGATTTGATGGTAGTTGTGATAATTTGAGCAAGTATTTCACATTAAGAGTCAGACATGTTGATGTGAGTTTACCGAGTTTTATCAAATACCGCAATGTGTGATAAAATGTGTGATATTTACCTTAAATGATTCTACCGAAAAGTAAATATCCCCCATTTATCATTCCTCGAAAGACTGTTGATGGTATACATAAGTGTGACACGAAGTCCACTGTTTTTCTGCAAAAAGCATGCAATGGTGAATACCTTAAAATGCTATAAGTATCGTCGAAAAGCTATATAACATATAATACAATATGTATTAGCAAAATTGTTAAGAAAGTTGTTTTTTCAATTTTAATTTATATTATACAATTTTAATCTATTCATATTTTCCCCATTAAAGCCATGGAAAATGTATCATTAAAATATTTGAACAGAAAAATTAATCTGCATTTTCATATAAACACAGTTCTCTAAAATTATAATCTGAAATCGAAATCGATAATCTAGTTCGCTGAAATAATCAACGATTTAACTGTCCTACATACATTCATAATAAAGCATTGTATAAAATTTTCTTACAATAACACAAAGTAAGTATATTTCCAGTGAGAAACATTTAGTTTACAATATTTCACGCCGGGAGAATAGCGACCTAATGACCAATTGGCTAGAGCTCTTGCCTTTGGTACCCCAGGCTTCAGGTTCGAATCCTGGAGGTAGCATGGCAGTTTGTTAGTGGTTCGGAATCCACGTTAAACTGTAGGTCCTGGCGCTGACGCCGAGAAACGTTTAGTTTGTAATCTGTCATCCTGAGAGGAAATATAGTCAACGAAACCCTGATTAAGAGTTGGCCCCAGACCACCTCACTCAGACCATTCTCACCCGGAAAGAAAGTATATTTCGCGCATCCAGCGCTTACCTCAGTAGTGGGTTTCGGCTTAGAAGTGCAATCTTTCCACTAATATATAATTATATGTCTTTAAATGTGCTAAATATAGTATGTATGTGGTATTTGTGCATGTGTAAATAAAGTTATGTGTTCTCAAACCTCTGTCACAAGCCCCAATCTAACCACACTGAGTTATAATTTAGAGTTACTCCAACCCACACCACTGTAATTTATTTTATTTCCAAATATAAAGTACAGAATAATGTAGAAAAATTTCACAAGCAATATTAAACAATATATTTTTGTCCTAAAATATAGTTATCTTTGTACCGTACTCATAGCTAATGCCTTGACTTTCCTACATATTTATGTAATACTGTAATGTATAGCAGCACTCTTGAAATAACACGAAATAAATAACATTTATTCCGGGCAGTTGAAGCAAGAAATGGAAGAAATACGTGCATGATGGAAATAAGAGATTCTCCTGGCCCAATTTTTCCAGGCCAGCATCAATATCATTTTTTTTTTTTTTTTTTGATGATATGATTCTATTATTGTTTCTGGCTCCGCTTGGTTATTCCTTTGGGGCTTTTTCCCATGTTGTCTCGTTCTGTTTCTTTTTAGGAAAGCCCATTTACCACTGTTATTAAAGGATGTTTTTCCCTTACATAAGTGAATTTTTTTTCCCTTTGTAACACAGGAAAAAGCATCTTTAAGTGACATTCAAAAAAATGATTTATTAAGAACAGCTAACATTTAAAGTGTTTTTAATTTTGGAATCGATTTTTCAAAGCTAAGTAATTTTTGGTAACGGTAAACACGTTTAACTTTAATCATTTACTTTGATTCGTAACATATTCGTCTTTATCCAGGATCCCTCGTCGTAATGAGTTAAAATAATTAACAATCATGCTATTATTATAGTAATAACAATTATACACTTTATCGAATATTTAATTGATTAATGTAACCGTCATTCCTCCTACGCATTGCAAGAACGGGCTCTACGACATTTTGGAAAAATGATCAGTAGGCCTCGAGACTCGTATACAAAAGGAAACACAGCGCAACCGGCCCTGACGCTGAGAAACATTTAGTTTCTAATCTCCCATCTTGAGAGGACATATATTCAACGCAGCTCTGCTAATAGTTGCCCTACAGTTTCTCACCCGAGAGGCAGTATATTTCGTGCATGCAGCGCGTGCTAAGTATCGGGTTTCGACTTAGAAGCGGAATCTTTCCACGAATCGATAATTATATGTCTTTAAATGTGTTAAATATTGTGCATGTGGGGTGTTTTTGCCTGTGCAAATAAAGCTGTGTGTTCTCAAGCATGTCTCTCAAGACGCAACCCACCATACCCAGAGTTATTCCAACCCATCATACCCAGAGTATTCCAACCCACCATACCCAGAGTTATTCCAACCCACAACATTATGCAATCCAGATGTGCTCCAACCCACAACACTACAATTTATTTATTTTCCAAATATAAAATACAAAATAATGTAGAAAATTTCAAAAGCAATATTAAACAATATATTTTTGTCCTAAAATATAGTTATCTTTGCGCGATACCCATAGCTAATCCCTTGACTTTCCTACATATTTAAGTAATATAGTAATTTACAGCAGCACTCTTGAAATAACACGAAATAAATAACATTTATTCCGGGCAGTTGGAGCAAGAAATGGAAGAAATACGTGCATGATGGAAATAAGAGATTCTCCTGGCACAATTTTTCCACGCTAACATCAATATTTCTTTTTTTCATGATTATGATTCTATTATTGTTTCTGCTCCGCTTGGTTATTTCTTTGGTGCTTCTCCCATGGTGTCTCGCTCTGTTTCTTTTTAGGAAAGCCCACCCCATTTACCGCTATTATTAAAGGATGTTTTCCCTTACATAACTGAATTTTTTTTCCCTTTCTAAGAGGGAAAAAGCATCTTTAAAGTGACATTTGCAAAAAAAAAAAATGATTTATTAGCTAGCATGAACAACTAGCATTATTAAAATGATATTAAAGTGTTTTTACTTTGGAATCGATTTTCAAAGCCAATTTTTTTTTTTGTTAATGTTAAACCCTTTTAACTTTAATTATTTACTAAACACTTATAACTTTAACATTTTCATCTTTATCCAGGATGCTTCGTCGTAATGCGTTAAAATACTTAACAGTCATGCTGTTATTCTAGTGTAGTATTATTCTAGTGTGTTATTTGACAAGTACATAATAGCCCATCATTCAAATTTGGCAGCAGAAAAGCATTATTGCCGGTAGTTATATTTCATTAATTTTTTTTTAATAATGAGAACAATCTGTGACTCAAATCTGCTAGCAGATATTCGGTATCATGTATGATGAGACTCAAGAAATTAGCGAATGTATGTGCAGCCTTCACAGGTAGAAAAAAGCTACAGATTGAATATGAACTACACCATGAGTTGTTCCATCGGGAGTGGTGATAGACCACGAGCTGAGAAATGCCTACTGCAATAAGAAGTGAGGGTAGCTGACCTCTCTTCACGGATTTTTTAAAGGAGGTTTTTTTTGGTGAAGAAGAGAGAGAGTTTTGCGACGAGTCGACCAGAAAGTATTGTTTTCCTTTTTCTCTGAATTTCTAATCTAAATGAATCCCTTTTGGTTTTGTATCAAGCCGTGTGATAATTAAGGTCTGCCGCAAACCAGGTTGTTTGATTCGACGGAGACTCGAGAAGTCTAAAAATCTCCGACTTTGACGACAACTGCACTTGTGATTAAATCCTGTATTTGCGATAAAATTTATATTTTTAATTTCCATTTCTTTGTATAATAATCCAGATTTCATTATATATGAAATTTAATATCCCTTTTCTTAAAGCCGTTTAAGGTCTAATATAGTTCGAGACGTTACAATAGCAATAAAAATTATACGCTTTATCAAATATTTAATTGATAAATAAATTACTTTATCACATATATAATATATATTTGACTTTTCATTACGTATCCAATTCGAGTAACTGAGTAATTACTTTTTGGTTTTCAGTCATAGAATTCAGATCATTGTGAGAACTATTCTTCAAAATATTTCAAAATTATTTTCAAGTTTGCTTAAAACAAAGAGTCAAAGCACCAACATTGGCTATTTTATCCACACTCCAACATGAACATCGTGCTTATTCGCCACAACAACTGTAATTTTAGTTCGGTTTTACATCTACCATTCAAAACAACACTGCTTGGAAAGTTTGCATTCATAATTTTAAGTACCACATAATAATAAAATTATAACTACTTTCTTCAGAAATGAAAGACATTAAGTTAAAAGCTTCCTCTCATTCAACTGAAGCCTGCATTTTCAAAACTAAGACACATAAAAGTCAATAATTTACTTTCTTCGAGTACAAAAAGACATCTTGCATTTAGAAGCTGTAATGAAGTTTTAATTCTCAAAATAAACAAATGATAAACAATACAATTATTTAAGTTTAAATTTATCATGAAATCGTTTAAGACGAAGATCAGAATTTGAGCAATTAATGACAAATTTAAAGGAGCAATTAAATTAAACATTACATTTATCTGGTGCGTCATTTCATTATTTACATCTTTTAAATGTAGATAATGAAGTTTAAATCGTAAATAATGTCTTTTAATCTATTTTATTCAGTTCTTGTTCATAAATTGTATGATTTCCTAGCATTAAAAAAGTTTGTTACTTAGTCACCATTTATTTAAATTTCAAATAATATTTTGTGTCTAGTAAAGATTTTAAAAGGTTCATCAATTTTCTCATAAAATAACATTTAAAAATATTTCATTTCATTTAAAAATTTTATAGAAAATTAAACATTAATACTTGCTTTAATTTTAAATGCAACTATTGCCAATCACTTTTTTTTTTTTCAAAAATGATATAAGATGACAGCATTCTTTATAAAATAGAAATTAATGCATTTTAATGATAAGAGAAAATATTGTCCTGAAAACAAAAGATTATAAATCGTTTAAATTAAGTTCTTTATGTTTTACAATTATTTTTATGGTGATAAACGTTGTATTTAATTTTAAAAAAAGTTTTGGAAATTCCATTATTCAAAGAAATTATAAATATTCTTCTTAAAATGAGGACAAGAAATTCTAAAAGTCGTTAATGATAAAACAATTACAATTTTTCAAGTATCATTATTACAAATTATTATTTACAAAAAATTTATTTACCATTTGTAAAAATACTTCTAACTTTTCTAATTAGCCATAGTTTAAAACAAATAAAACTTTACTATAATTTGAAAATTTCGCAGTTTTAGATGCAGGATCTTATTATTATTGTGTTTTTATTTCATTAGTTAATAAAAATATTTTATCGCCTAAAGTGCAATTTAAATTTTTAAGCAAAGTTCTGAATAAAATACATGAAATGGTAATAATCATCACGAGAAAAGTTACTTTTTTTTTCAAATCAACATCTCATCTGATTTAACATCTTCAAGAACACTAAAATGTATAAATGTAGAAACAAAAAACTAAAATTGTCGGGGACAAGTAATTCTAAAGTCGTTACAGATAAAACAATTAAAATTTAAATAATGATTATTTACTTTAAAAACATTATATAACATTTAGAAAAATATTACTAACTTCTTCAATTAGCCATAGTTCAAAAAGATTATAACTTTAAAATAATTTGAAAATTTCACACAGCTTTAGAATCAGAAACTATTATTATTGTGTTTTTCATTTCATTAGTTAATCAAAATATTTTATCGCCTAATGAAAAATTTAAGTTTTTAAAAAGATTTCCAGAATAAAAAGTATTAAATGGCAATAATCATCACGATAAAAGTTAATTTTTTTTTTCAAACTAACATCATATTATTAATCTGATTTTTACCATTTCAAGAACACTAAATCGTATGTTTCTACTTAGATTTTAAGTAAAATTATCCTACTTATAAAAACTACTGTTTAACTAAAAATGTTATGCCAATTAAAGCCGTCATCATGTTTTACGTAATAATTAATTGAGCAACTGAAAAATAAATGTAATTTTTATCTTTTTACATAATAATTTGCACACTCAAATATGTACTGTAACGTTTGCAAAATTCAACAGTTTTTCCTGGAATAATATTCTGTTAGTTGGTTTTGCATAAGTTGTGCCCCATTCTTCATGTAATCAAACCCAAATTTGTGACTATTGCATCAACAGTGATTCGGCGACTTTCATTTTTAATAATGGCGATATTCGTTTTTGTCCTGCATGCAGGCAATATTGTTCTAGTGGTCTAAGAAATGTCCAAATGATGATAAAAGAGTATTAAGAAAAGAATCATCATAATTATAACATAAATATGAGATATCCACTATAAAAAGGCTCCAAAACGAATGTCACAACTCGTATTAAAATGAGGAAAGAATGTCACAGATGTGGCATCATTTTTTGAAGATTTCACTTCATTTGTACACTTTCTGCTGTCACAAATATGGATCTTCATTTTGAATTTTTAATTGACAGTTAATTTCATTGTTTTACTCCTTCAATTTTCAGACAACTTATAACGGATTGCTGTTCTATTCTTGGTACATTTTCCAGTGGGCATTATCTTTATGTTGTTATGAAATTTCTGGCTTCATAATACTCTTTTATCACTATTTTTATACCACTAGAATATTTCTTACACCACTCAAATAGTGGTGTATTGTCAGAACAATGACACCACATTTCGAAATTTTCTGATGTACTTAATTATTTTGATTGACTCACCCTCGTATTTACTACAAATCTATCAACAAGAAAAGCAAGAATTCGCCTTACATAATGATTGATAATGTAATAATTATCATTGATATTATATTATCACTGCTTTTATGTAAAATCGTTGTTTTTAAAAATATTTCGACTTTTAATTGCAGAAATTACAATCCTAAACAAAAAAGGAATTCAAAAATGTTCCAGGGCGCCATTGCAATAAAATTGTTTTTGACAAAGTAATTATAATTATCAAAAATGTAATCAACCAGATTGCCCAGAAATAATTTTATTATGATTAACCATCATTGCTCGTAATGGTCAAACTACTGTTGGCAATTTTCAAAATTGACTAGATCAAAATACATCCAAATGCAAACATTTATGTTATGCATTATTATTGACCCTTTTGACACTTTTGAAGTGGAGTATTTTCTTCATAATATGAGAATGTAATAATTATAATATAGACGCAATAACTATCTTGCTTCCTCAGCTAATAAATAAAATGTATTCACAAATAAATTTTTATGTATTTTTATTTTGTGATTTATTTATTATTTTTGCAAATTTAAATTATTAAATTACGTAAAGGCATCAACATCCATAGATGTTTATTGATTGCCAAAAAGGGGCACTCAGTCACCTTATTTTATTGCTCAAAATAACTTGTCTTTCCCACTTTTATTAAAAAGTTCTTGATGCAGTTATTTCACCAAAGGTAAACAGATTGGAGCTTTGCAAGTGCGACAGAGAAGCGGATTACGGTTCACCTTCTTGGACCGAAAAACAGAACAACTAAAAAAATGATCGGTGAAAGTTAATTAAATTTATAATTTAAAGGCTACTTTTTAAGATATATTCCACAATATTATTAGATTCTCTAAATTTACTTTTCTCTCCGCCGATCTTATTAAAGACATTTTTCTTTCATGTTGTAAGGAAATTTCGAAATTCATATCTCAGTGTAAAAAAAAAAAGGAAACAAATTCTCCCAATTCGTAAAGCTTAATAGTGTTTCACTAAAAATTGCAATGAATAATTCTTTCGAAAGTTAGCAAACTCAGATTATAAGACTAACTAAAATTTGCAATTTTGATACAGTAGGATTGCCAAATTCATGTACAATCATTTTTTAAACATTTTATAGTTTTTTTTTTAATTCATAAAATCTAATGAATATGTGTTTTAAGGTGTACTTATGGTTTTACCTCACCAAAACAATCCACCAAATTAGAAAAATTTCACATAAAATTTCTCTTACCTTTCTAGTTTAAGGAGCCGCACTGTCAATGAGATATCTAAAAGGGCGGGTTGTAATTAGTTAATTCAAATATATATTAACAACACTTTTATTTACATGTTACAATGACAAAAGAACACACGAAAATAAAAATAAATACAGTTAATAATAAAAAGTCCAAACAAGTCCCAAAGTCCGGAATAAAAATGTTAAACCGAAGTACGATTACAGTTAAGTGGACTGGTAAAGAATTCACATAGTAAAAATTCAAAAGTTCTAGATAGACAGCATTTTGACACCAGTACAAGTATCCATAGCAGATCCGGAACTCGAAAACCTAAGCCTGTGGTACCGAGCCAGATGGCCAGTCACTCAATGCAATAAAAGTTTTATTTATTTGTATTTCTTTTTATTATATAATATTGTAAGTGTTTTTAAATTTTAATCAATAAAAGAGAGAAATTGTTTTATACAAGATACATTTCTTTTTAAAGAGCCTTCAAACAATTTTGATGGTATTGCAAAAACTCATTTAAATGATTCTCTCTGCACTGCAATTTTATTTATCTTTAAAAAAAACTCACACACCTTTCTTAATTATTTTCTTCAAACTATTAGTAGAAAAAAATTCCTTCTCAGCAAACTGTTTTTTCCTTTCTCAACATGCAAATCATTTCTTCCACCAACCCTCATAAACAAGATGTCCAGCAAATTGATTATCCGATAAATACATACGCACTATCTTTGTCGAGGGTATTATTAAATCATTTTTCAGATGTTACGTATCCCACTTGAATTTATAAAGGGGAAGAAAATAGCATCCCTAAGTAAGTATAACTGCCATTCTCTTTTTGTAATACCTTCCGTTGCTGACACAAAAAAAAAATATGGAATAAAAAAACCAAGTCGCATATGACAAAAAAGAAGAATCTTCGAAAAATATGTGGATGGCGAAAATAAGAGATTCTGAGCCGTATTTCTTCTCTCTGAACTATTATTTACATTTTCGATCGAAGAATTCCATTTTTCTTTTTTTCTGAATATTTTTTATACTTTCTTTTCATAACATACTTTTTTTTTTTCTTATCTACCCAGAACCTGGCATCTTAGCCATTATTACAGAATATTGTTTTTTTCTTTGTCATATTATGCTATTTTTTTTCACATATTTTCTTTTTTTTTTTTTTTTTTTTAAATTTCTGAATGGAGAAGAGGAGGAAAATCAATAGCTTCACAAAAGAAATAATAAAAAAGGCACGTTTAAGATTTATGGTTATAAAAAAAAAAGTATCCACTTTTGTGTTACTGTGTATTCGGAAATAAAATCATTCTGACAAATAATTCCTTCGGAGTTTATGGAAATGAAACAAAATAAAAAATACATATATCCATGCATGATTTAGCTCCTAATCGGTGAAATAAAATAACTGTCATGAAAAATAATAAACTGAAGTATCAATAATGGTTAGAAGGAAATTACTGAGAGAAGAAAAATGTAGCACTGTTTAGACCTTAATAGATTAATTGAAGAAATATCAAAATGCTTTTTATGATGAATTTATTTGTTCTGAATCTGTTTTAAAAAAAACATTTTTTAAATATATCAGTTCCTTACATCCAGGTATTTCTGATAGACTTTTTTTAATATACTCCACAATATATATTTTTTTTACAATGTCAATTTAGCTTTTTCAAATAATTTTTTTTAAATAGTTGTACTAAAAGTACAACTTTTCACAAAAAAGAGTTAACCTTTTTTGTTATTCTTCTTTTTACTAAAACGTTTGTCTTTATTTGCTTGCACAAAAAATTAAAAAAGAACTAGAAAAATTCAATAGTATATCTACAATTATATTTTCCCAGTCACTTTAGTTTTCATTTTTAATTAGTTTTTTTTCTTAAATAGTTGTACTAATAGTACCAACTTTTCTTAAAAAGAATTAAACTTTTTTTTCTTCATTTCTGTGTACTAGTGCGTTTATCCTATGCTTGCAGAAAAAGAACGAGAATAATCAATTTTTTTTTTTCTAGTAAAAGCTACAATTATATTTTCTGTCAGTCACTTTAGTTTGGTTAAGTAGTTTTTTTTTTTTAAATAGTTTTATAAATAGATTAAGTTTTCATGAAAGAGTTAACCTTTTGTTTCATTCCTCTTTACTAGCACGTTTAGCTTTTATATTCTTCCCCAAAATTAAAAACAAGAGGAAATTTAATTTTTTTAGTATATCCACAATTATATTTTTCCCAGTCATTTTAGTGTTTTCAAATATTTATACTTAATAGACCAACTTTTCATAAAATAATAAATCCTTTTGTTTTATTCTTCTTTACTACTACGTTTAACTTTTTATTTACTTGCCCAAAAATTAAAAACAAAATTCCAGTATATCCACAATTACATTTTTTTACAAACACTTTTTTTTTTTAATTAATTTTTTTGAATAGTTATACTAATAGTACAACCTTTCCTAAAAGGTTCTTTTTTCCTTTCTCAACCTTTTTGTTTTCTCTTTACTAGTACATTTGTCCTTTATTTGGTTGCGTAAAAATTAAAAATACTAGAAAATTCAAATTTTTTTTCTGGGATATTCACAATTGTATTTTCTCCCATTCACCCTAATTTTTTAATTATTATTTTTTAAATAGTTGCACTAAAAGTACAATTCTTCATAAAAAGGACTAACCTTTTTTGTTTCATTCTCTTTATTAGTACGTCAATCTTCTATTTGCTTTGACAAAATTAAAAGAACGAGAAAATAGAATTATTTTACTAATATATCTAAAATTATATTTTCTACCATTCTACCAGTCTACCATTACTTTTATTAATATTAGTATTTATTTCTTATTATTTTGTAATTCATAACATAATACACCCTACCTAGAAAATAAATTATTTATGTGTTTTCTTATTCTTTTATTTATGTATTGTAAATGCTGGCTGTATTTTTATTGCTTGCATAATTTGCATCAATCAATATTTTTAATTCTAAAAATAAATTTTTATTCTATTAAAATGACCGTAACCCATTTATTTTGATTTATTTATTATTGATCATTAATTGCCTCTGAATCTATTACCAATTTTTAAAATATATATTATTTACATAATAAATGAATATCTATTGCATAATAGGTGCATTGTTTTTCTGTTACCATTGCTCATACCATCTAGACAAGCTGGACACAATCCTACTGCTCACAATCATAAAATACAATATACTCTGGAATACATTTTGTAACAATTTGTGGCACCATTTAGTAATAACTTTCAGCAACCGAATGGAGAAACCATATATTCCCTATTTAAAGATACTACTTTATTTAAAAATTATTCATTGTTTGAAAATTAATTTAAAGATGTATAATACGATAGTAAAATATTGTTTTTCTTAAAATTGTGTCTTATATAGTGTACTACAATCAACCGTTCCACACTTTGCCATAATATAGGGATGGTTTAATGTAATTTATACAAATATATTTTCTCTTCTGACCTCTACCTTTTGTGGCATATTAGAAAGGTAATGGGATGTTTAAAAAGCATTGACATGAGAGGTAAGAAAATTGCAATATTAAGTTTTGTAATAAATTCTAAACAATTAATATGTAAACTAAATAATGTATAATTAGTTAATAATAAAATTAATTAATATATAAATTAAATAATAATAAATTTAATAATAAATAGTTACATTTTTCAACTTAGTAAACGTAATTATTTGCAAATACAAGCTATTTTAATTTGGAAATTTTTCTCAAGGACTCTCTTTCTGAATATTCAGTTTTCACGCATTATAAAAAAAAAAACTACAAGGAACAAATAAAAATAGAACCTCTGCTTCAGACTGCTTTGTTCTACTGCCGCAAACGTTTTATTTTCCTTCAAGAGAATCCATTACTCACTTGCAGTGATTGGGGCGTAAACCAAGCTATTATTTGTTCATGGAGTATTATGTGAGCTTATGAATACAATTTTTCTCAATGGCTAGGTTACGCCCCCTCAATCATCATGCTTTAGCATTAGGAATAGTAACAGATTTGGTTGCATGACCTAATTCATTATCGACGTATATATTTCTGAATAGTAATAGTTTACTATAATTCTAAACTTGCAGCAACATGTATGTGTCTTCAGGTCACTACTGTCAGTCAAGATGGTATAATTATCCACATAACTCTTTTTTCTTTTCAGAAATTGTCAAAGAAGTATCTCTCAAACACAGAGAAATTCTTGATTAACCAACCCACCTTGCCTTCTTGATTATTTGATATATTTCTGGTGATTTTTGGCTATAAGGTTTCTGGAAAAACAAAACCTGAAAACAAACATTAATTATTATGCACTGAATATTCTTTCACACTCTTTGTGCTCTTTACGTAAAAGATTTGGTTTTTGAGACTCACAGATTTGAAACT
>BPLR01018803.1:0-84932 GCA_021605095.1 Caerostris extrusa
TTACGGCAAGCCATGATCCGAAGCATGTTGTGATGGTCAGCATTTTACGCCCTCGTGAATTGACTACATGGTGGAGCTTCTTCCTCAAGCTCGCCACGATACCTCACCTGGTTTGCAGTCTCGGTACACACGCCCTGTTAAGTCAGCGACTTTGGAGCTGGAAAGCCGCGCTTCAATGGCGGGTTCTTCCATCAACAAAGTTGACACCCTTTTCGTCCATCACGAGCAGACTTACTGTGTTCATCCTACACTGTATGGACACTGAGTGATTAGACATAATTCCAACATGTATATTTCTATTTTTTTTTTGGTAAAATCACAAACTTAAATGCAAATACAAAGCAATCTGATTTTCCTTACCTCTTATTCATGTTGTTATTATAAATTAAAATATTTGTGTATTTTAAGCTTTATTTTAAAATTACATTATTAATAACAATATAAAATGATATATTTCCTATTTATAAATCTTTTCTTGCTCAAAATTTTAAACCCAATTTAAAGAGATTCTCAAATTTTTAAGATCGATTGATTTTAATTTATCTTTAACCTCTCTTAATTAGAAAAAAATATTGCACTTCCCAAGTTCCCTTCCAGTAACAAAGAAAGTTTCTTTTTCCTTTTTCTTTCCATTTATTTCCGTTAAGAATTTTAGCTTATTTTTCATTAGACTATTTAAAGTTCAACACTATTTAAATGTATTTCTTTTCTAAAAAGATACTTTTATTTAGTATTAGACATAAAAAAGACTAATCACCATTTTTAACAATGTGAGTTATTTTAACAATTTGAAATACTTTGTCAAAGAATGTCAAATATTTTAATTAGGCAATTAAAAAATCTTAGTAAAAGTATATTACATAAAAATGAATTTTTTGTATCAGAAATTCCCCGATTCTAGAAATTTCGGATGGTATTTCTTATTTCCTCTCAAATCTTTGATTTTATAATTGAGAAAACATTTATCATTGTCTTTAGTTGTACTATTTAAGATGATTTTAAACTGTGATTACCTTTACACCGATAAGAACATTCCATAGGCGATCGGGAAAAATGGTCAGCAGGGCTTGAGACTCCCTCAGAGAGGAACTCAGGATAAAGCACCCTAAAAGGTAGCTGAAGTTCTGAATTTCTACTTAGAAGCTAATACCCCTGAATTTAGAATTATGTGTCTTCTTAAATGTGTTACTAATAAGTTTTAATGGTAAGTGTGTTTCTGTGGGTTATGTGTGTCAATAAAGCTGAGTCTCCAACCTGTGCCTTCAAGTTTTTTCAATCTAACCACACCTAGTTACAATCCAGCTGCACAACCTTGCACATTACAATAATACTTAATTTCTCAAAATATTTATCTGCTTTTAAAGAAGACAATATTTATCTAAGAGATTCTCCGTGCCCCATAATAAGATATATGCTATTTTGCATTTTGAATCCTGGATTTTCAGAAAAAAGTAGCTAAATAATAAAAATAGAAAAGGCTCCGTTTTTCATTTCTGTATATATAAGCCTTTGAAAATTACACCCAAAATAAATATTTCATATTCAATTTTTATCTTTGCTTATCAATAAGCTGTATTGCAGTTTACTGTTTATTTTCACCAACTGAAGTTAATTGAATCAAAAACAAAAGTTTTAAGTGAAACATATCTCTCTTTTTCAGTGTGCCGAATTTTTTAAGAGGAATCTATGGTTTTCTGGGAACATGCTTTCTAAAGTAATGGAACTGGCAAAAGCAGTTTATCCAGAATAGCGCAATCACCCTATTGAAATACGAAGTATTTGAAATAAAAGGGAACAAAACTTATGACATTATGATTTCAAAAGAGGCACATCCATTTTCTCACGAAATTCCCAACGAGTTCCGAGTATTTTATTCCGGATGATGAAACTTTTTTTTTTATTATTGGGACCCAAAATGCTAAAGACATTCAACAAAAAATTGTGTCAAGATCTTTTATTATACATGCGGATTTTGCCATGGCTACCAAGGAAATAGAAATAATATACAATACTTCCTTAAAATTATTTGGGGATATAAAACAGGGAAATACACAAGTATATTTTGCATTTTTTTTGCATCATTTTTAATACGTTTTTACTAGGTTTCACCTGGTATGTATGTTTATTTTGCTTGTATGTCTGTAACTGACTTTTTGGGCTGGTTTTGCAAATACTTTAAGTTTAATCTGATTTAATCTAAACGTTAGACTTATCAAGGACCGACCACAATAAAATTTTCTTGAGGTTTCATCTCATCATGATTAGGGATCGCCAGGATTAGTGATTAAAACACACTTTTGTCTGATAATTTTTTTTTTTTCCTGAGATCTGTTTTCCTCCTCATACAACACCTTACTTTAAGTTTTCGCAAAGGAAACATTTACACAGACATCTTTCCTCAGATATCTTCAACCATGGGACAAAGCGGTGTAACGGATGTAACGCGCCTGACTAATATGGAATAGAAGATTCCCTGTTCGAATCCTTCCGGCTGCTCGATTATACCCGCATTTTAGCTTTGTTTTACTCACAATCAAATTAGTTGTAAGAAGCAGTCCTCCGTACAGGGACCTCATTATTTAAATATTATAAGTTTTAAAACACCAAAAACATGCTTTAGAGTTAATCAAACTGTTAAAAAGTAAAATATAATTGGCACAAAAAAGAATACGATTACTGACGAAATGAATGTCACTGTTCTAAAAGCGCGGGTGTTCGATATCAATCGTTATAATTTTTTCCACTAGTTTCATTCCGAAATGCAGAGTTAGTTTAAAAATGTCATACAAAAGCACCCCACGCTTTTAGAACAGTGACATTCATTTTCTCGTCAGTCATTTTATTCTTATGTTAACAATTATTTTTTACTTTTAGTTTCATTAACTCTAAAAGCGTGTTTTTAGTTTTTTTAAACTATCAATTTATTTACATAACATTTTTTGAATAAACCGTAGGTTCCGGTCTAATATGATCGTAAGAGCGTTGTCTCGAGGTTTAGCCAGTCTTCTACCTACGGGTGCTCCGTCACAACAGAAACTGCCCCTTTTCCCTCAACCATGAACTAAGGTACGTGGGCTTGGGGTCTAGATCAGGGTGCCCAACCCAATTAGATTAAAACCCACTATAGACATTTTTGTGGTGTGAAACATTGAAACATAATGATTATTATTATTGTGTTTACTGTTATTCTTATCATGTAAACATAGATAATAATAATGATACTAAATGCACATTGTAAAGAACTATATAACACTAAAAATAAAATATAAAATGTATATAAATATAAACGAAATAAAAAAAAAAGGAAATCATTAAAAAAAAAATATTTCTGTTACTAGTGCGGTATTTGTTTCTCCACTCTTTCCCTTAGCTTTTGCAAATCGATCTCGATTTGGGTATTTGCACATCGTAATGGGTGTTGCAGATTAGCGTCCTTTATGTTTGAGCGTTTTTGTGCTTGGCCAATTTCATTTTTGAAAACGATTCACTGGTTCGAACCCAAAGCGCTAACAACTTTTTATGCCAATTTTCTCAAATTGAAAAATTTCTCTTTGTGATGTAAACATTATAAAATCTATTTTTGATTTTGATGTTTCAAAATGCGTTTTAATTGGATATTGCATCGTAAGTCACCGAGATCCATTTTGCAATATTCTGGGGCCGACTCGATTTCAACATGAAAAGGAGATGAATATATTTCAAAAATTTTGTTGTATTTGTTTAACTCTAAATTACTGAATCGGCTTTCAAAAGCAGCTATAAGTTTTCTTATTTCTTTTGCATAATTGATGTAATTTTGAATATATGGATGCACAAATAATATATATTTTAATGTATTGGTTTTCACTGCTTTGGCCATTATAAACTAAATATATTTTTTAAAAGCGTGATAAATCTCGCGGGTCGCAAACATGTTCAAGGCGGGCCGCAAACATGTTGGACGGACGGATTGGCCATCCCAGTTCTAGATGTCTACCAAGTGGGATAAGAAACAACAGCATAATGACATCTCAAATTATTTATGTCTTATTCCATATTTTTTTCTACTAATATGGAAGCTAATAACATTCGACTCAGAAAACTGTTAATATCTTTAAGAAATATCACTTTCCAAAGAGTATATTTTCCAAGAGAATTTAATGGGAAAAGTGATTTTCATTTATCGAAGAAACAAACTCCCTCTAGACAGTCTGAGACGATGAGAGATATTCTATCACTCTTTTCACTGGATAAAGTCTTTCAGCAACGCAATAATATTCTGCAACAATAATATATGTTGCAAATGTAATGAAAAACTTTCTATGTGGATCTAACAAGAAAGTCAAAATAAAATAATTAAATTAAATATGTGGATTTAACATTTTTCTCTTGAATCCATCCCGTCAGAGACATCAAGAGATAGAATTTTTTCTGAATTTAAAAATTAGCAGAAATTAATAAAATTATTTAAATTAATAAAGAAGAAATAAGAAATTATTAAATTAATAGAATTATTTTTTTCTTTATTTTGATTTAATTCTTTCAAGCTTTAGTTAACTTTAATTCTTAACTGTAATGCATGGAATATTATGACTTTATAATTTGTTGAATATTTAGGATTTTCTTTTTATAAATTTGAGATTCTTCCCTTCATTTAAAAAGGCAATTCATTTATTCTTGGATGAATATCTTTGTGGCTGATTTTTATTCCACTTCAGAGACTTAACTAATTCAAGTTTTTAAAAATTTGTTCTGTAAATATTCGAAATAAATTTTTAATACAACTTAAAAATCGCGGTTTCCCATGAGAGTCGTTTTAGCTTCAGTTTGAACTTAAGCGAGACCATTGTAGCAGATCTCATGTGAAAAGAGGAAGGAAAACACTTAACTCTGAATGTGTAGCAACTGTGAGGTGATACATCCTTTTTAAAAATTAAAAAGATTACTAATTGTAATTTAAGCTTTGTGTTGTAGCCATTGTTTTGTAATCATTGCATTGCGTTGTATAAAAATAAGTAAGATTATGTAGTTGAACCTCAGTATATAAGAACTGCGTCATCACCTAACGTTCCTTTTGAAATAGTTGAATTAATTGAAATTTTAATCTTCTCTAGATGTAAAGAAATTTGAGCTAGCCGAAAAACGTTGGGTGTTATAAATATAAATAATTTTGTAATATTTCTCAAAATTTGTAGTACATGAATTATAATAAATTCTTCCTTTTTTTCTTTAGACCTTCATAAACTACTGTATGACACCGGCGTAAAAAAAAACAGTTTTATTTCTGTTAAATGAGGATGATATTACGGATGACATGTTTCTCCATTATTTGAGTGATATCCTCACTGTTGGAGTGCCTTTTGATATATTCACACCAGAGGAATTAAAAATGGTTAGTATTTTGTAGTGCATTTATTGAATTATTTTGAATTCTTGATATAACGACATTTTTCAAAAGATCCATATGAGACAAACTTCAGCACTTGATGGTTCTCTTTTAACATAGATTCTATTTTCTGGTACAGCAAAAGATGAAATGGTCACATTTTTTGTAACTTAGTTTGCAAGAGTCTTATTAAATACAAAGTATATATATATATATATATATATATATATATATATATATATATATATATATATATATATATATTACAAGAAAAATTTTCAATTTAATATACTGGGGATTATGGAAATTCAATTTTTTTTTTTTTTTTTCATTTTTAGGTTGCTGGCACTGTCCTTGACATCTGTGTGAAGTTTGACGTCAAAATATTCATTAGTGTTTGAATTACGCTTGGCTTTTTGTGAGACACTGAAACTGATTCCGGCGATTTTTGAAATGTCTGAATTAATTGAGCAAAGAACTTGCATTACATTTTGTTTGGGAAACGTATAGAATGTTGCAGAAGGCATTCGGTGAGCATTACTGTATCGGAAAGAAATGTTTACAAGTGGTATAAAACAGTTCAGTGTACGCGTTGAAGACGAGGAGCCCTCTGGTCGACCATCACCCTCAACCGACGACGTTCACGTCCAAAAATTAAAGATTTGGTTCTTGCAAACCGTCTATTTGCAAATAGAGACCTTACTGATGATATTGGAATTTTAAAAGGATCGACCAATTCCATTTTGGGCCTCAAATGTGTCAAATCTCGATTGGTACCGAAAACGCTGAATGTGCCAGCTCACACTGTATTGATTCTTTCGTGATTGTTTCGCCTAAAATGAAACCCATATCCTTCCACAACCACCGTATTCACACCGTGCGACTTCTGGCTATTGCCTAAACTCAAAAAAAACACTCCGGGGGAACCGTTTTGAGTCGACTAAAGAGATTGAATGTGAATCGCCGAGCGCTTTGAAGGTTATTGCTGCAGATTACTTTTTTAGCATGCATTGAGGATTGGAAAAAAAGTTGGCATTGTGTCGGAGGGGATTACTTTGAAGGCGATGAAATAAATTTGGAAGAATAAATAAAGTGTTTTTTGAAAAAAAAATAATTGGTCTTATTTTTTGGGCACATTAGTAATAAGCATTTTGAAAAAAATTTCCTGATAGAAAATTTAAATATACTAAGCTTTATTGCTCTCCTTACCATCAATATATGCCATTGCAAAAGGAATTTTTCTTTTGTTTGGAAATTGCACGGCCAGACAATTATGCGGATATATTATACCTTTTCCGATTAATTCGTCTAAAAAAATCATAGCCTCACTGTTTGTCAATTCTAAACACAATGACCGACACATTATCAGTATCAGTGTGATCGTTTATGATGAATTAAAATCTGCCTGCGTATATTGCAATGCAGTCGAAACTTTGTCCCTCTTGTGAATGATTTAGAGTCACTCAATTAACATACTAACATTGAAATGGAATACGGCGAAGGTCACATGAAAATCCACCCTAGTTGACAGACAGTGAGATCGGCATAAGATCACATATAATATCTTTTTTTATTTACGTATACCACTAATAGCAGGCCATTTGATAATATAATTGAGGACTTTCAGCAGTACTTGCTCGTCGTATGGGAGAAAAAATGCTGAAACCTCCCACCTGGCAACCTGATTGTCGATGTGAGACTCTAATATAGTACACACTACCTACATCAATATCTAGTCTCTTCGATTCTGAAAGCAAAAATTACACAGGTGGATTTGAACCTTGGCCCTCCTACACACTGGGTGCACTCCTTAACTCTCAGCTATTAATTAATCTCTAAGATATGTAATTTATGTTATCCCAGTGGTATATGATTTATAATTTATTTCTATTCATTCATAATATAAAATGTATGATATGTTTTTAATTATACATTGTACAAATATAAATATTTACCTCCTAAACTATATCATTTCAATATTTAATGCAAGAAAATTATTAATTGTAATAATAATTCCTAAAATGTGTTTTCAGATGAGATTTTTGATAGCTAAATTGAGGTACAAAAATAGTGAGCAATGTAAAATTAAATTTTTATGTTTAAAGAGAAAATTTAATATTCTTATGGTGAAAACTTATAAAAATAACTATAGTATTTATAAATTTTGTATTTTAAAGTGATGTTTTTTTATATTTTGGTATAGCTATGCCGAGCATGATTACAATATTGTTTTCAAGAAATATTATTTGTTAATTTAAATTAAAAAGTTTCTTTAAAAATTTTCAAACATATTTTTTTATACACATACATGTTATATTGTTTATTATATGGTCCAAGAATTATTGGACCAAAAATAAACAGTTTAAAGACTATTATGCTTATTTACAAAAACATTTTAAGACAATATATCTAAATGTAAACATTTATTAACTAAAGAAGTTAATAAATATCAGCATGATATCATTTGATTGTTTTTAGTACGTGCAAGTGATACTCGATTTCCTTCATGTATTGCTAAGCCTGAGAAACTAATAGCAGCTGCTCAATTTCCTGCAAATTAATACATAGATACAATCTTTCACATAATTCAGCATGAAAAATATCTAATGAAATTACGAAAAAATCCAATTAAAAAGTTTTATTATAAGAACTTGTCAATGTCACACAGCCCAAACAATTGCATCGATTAACTTTTGTAGAGTATGATCCAAAAGCCTATACATTTATACTATCCAAATACTATAAAATTATCTATCTAGTACTATCCAAATACCTATAAATTTATTAACAACTTTTTAATAACTGAAATCATATAGTTGTAGTTATAGGTACGATTAGTTCAATTCAAACTTTTTACTGTTGTTGCCAGTCTCTTTCAATTCCTGCACAACATTGGTATTGTAATCATGAAATGTTAGATTTCTCAGAATGCGTTGAAATATTTCTTGCGGAACTCCAGCTTAGTCGAATATTCTCTTCGATGATTTTCTGAGAATTTCGAGCAAAAATTCCATAATATTTTTTTGCAATTTTTTTTTTTTCCCCACTTTAAGGACTACTACTTCGGCACCTGTCGATTACAGCATCATTATCCTCAAATTTCTTTACTTAATTTCGAATCATCCTCTTGATTGATTTACTTCACCTAATGAATTTCTTTCCAAACTCAATACGCACCGCAGTGTAAGATGATATTTGGCAACAATGTTCGAATATGTAACACCTTTCATCTAACGTCAGTTACGGAGTGGAAAAAGGGCGCCTTTTTGGCACCGCATATTAGTCGAATTAATATTAATGGGCGGTCGGATATGTAGAACATGAATTGAACTAGACGTTCTCCTGTAAATACATTGTTACTGTTTCCATTTGTTTAAAACTTGTTAGTAGATTCATGGGTATATCGAATTTTGGAAATACTTTAGAAATTTTACTTCTATTTCTTCTGCATTTTTTAATGCAATCTTGTGTAGCATTTTTTCTTACGGGAAGAGTATTGGTATTTCATTCCCGGGAGAGAGGAATGTATATTTTCTGACAAGTACATAATAGCAACACATCACTCAAATTTGACAGTAGACAAGCAGTGTTGTGGGTAAATATATTACATGCAATTAGTGTTTTTTACAAATGAGAACAACCTGTCACTCAAATCTGATAGCAGATATCCAGTATCATGTATAATGAGACTCATGAAATTAGCAATTGTCTGTGCGGACTTCACAGGTCGAATCAACTACAGACTAAATATGATATACTATGAGTTGTTGCATCGTGACTGATGGAAAGGAGACCATGGGCTGAGGAAAAGTCTACTCCAATGAAAAGTGAGGGAAGCTTCCTGCTACTCTATTGATGGATTTTCTTAAAGGGAGGTTTAGGAGAAGAGAGAATTCTGCGACGAATCAACAAAGAGTGTTGTTTCTCTCTGAAGTGACAGAACAGGCCGAATTTTCCACCTATTTCCAAAGAGCCCTTGTGATTTCGTGCATCACTCCGTGTGATAATTATGGTCTGCTGCAGATCACGTGTTTAAAATTCGTCGTAGACACAAGAATTCGATAATCTCTGTCCTTCGAGTGAACTGCATTTGTGAATCAAATTTAAATCCGTAATTTTCATTTCTTTGTAAATAATAAATGTAATACCCAAGAGTTCTTTATTTATACACACACACACATATATATATATGTATATATGTGCTTGTAAATAAAAATCAAAGTGTTCTTATGATCCTGAAAGTGGCCCCTCTTCTTGAAGCCATTATAGATCTAGTACAGGCCGATCCGTTACACTTGTAAAGTGTGCAATAATTCTTGGGCAACTTGTATAATATTTTATTTGGCGTATTATTAATCTTTTACTTACTGTTAATGCATGTAATATACATATTTTAATATTTATAGTTAATTTAAAAATGTTACTCAAAATTTCAATTATATTATTTCCATTTGTGAATTTTAATTTTTAAATACATGATATTTAGATTTACTGCACTAATGTTTATTTATAAATATACGATTTTCAGATTTACTCAGAACTTTCCCCTGAAAGCGATGGAGGCCATAAAATTCTTCTTAAAAATATTCAATGCAATTTGCATATTATTTTTTTGTTTTAATTATATTTCACCATTATATAAGTAAGTAACACGTATTATATTCTTTGATCTATTTTTCTTATTCTAACATAGTGATAATAGCAAAATAATTGTATTAAATATTATGATGTTGAAAAATATATTTCAATATTTTGTTTAAAAACAAACTTTTACTTAAAAAAAAAAATTTTCATGCTATTGAATAGTATATATTCCATTCACTTACTATAAAAATTTGTCTTTTAAGAGTATTCATTAAAATCACATTATCTCATTATTTTCATTTTTAAATAGGAAATGCTTCCTAAAATATCCTGCTTTATATAAAAGATGTAGTTTAGATTGGTTTGATGAATGGCCTTATGAGGCATTGCAGTTTACTGCCCACAAATTTTTAAAAGATATTGATCTTAAACCAACTAATGAACAAGTAAGTGCATTTGATATTATTACAATTCTTTAAAACTTAATTTTAATAAACTTTTGAAAATGTTTGGTAAATAACAGAAAAAGTGTTTAATTTAAAATTATTTTTTAGTTTCCTTTTATTAAATGTTACGACTAAATATATTTATGTCGTATTTATTAATTAAGTATTATGTTTATTGTTGTATATATATATTAGGTTAGAGAAAAAAATCTATTATTTTTACGTGAACTTCAAGACTTTATTTAACATGTTTTGGATTACCAGTTTCGGTCAAATATGCACCGTTTTGTTCTGTAATATGCTGCTATTTTCAAGATAGCTTCATAATGCCTCTCTCATAGAAGTCTTGCTCATTATTGGTGAAAAACTCTAGTAATCGATTTTCACAAACTTCTCTTGATGCCAATTTCTTATCATTAAGGAAGTTTTGCAATTCAAGAAAAACATGGTAATCTTTTTGGTGCCAGGTCCGAATTATATGGTGGATACATCAAAACTTCCCAACCAAGCTCCCGCAGTTTCTGGCGATTCACTATAGATGTGTGACCTGGCGATGTTCTGATGGAACACATCTTTCCTGTTGGCCAGTTTTGACTATTTCTGGTCAATCGCTAGTTTCAAATGATCCAGTTGTTGACAGCAGAGATCCTAATTTAGTGTTTGGCCATATGGAAGCAAATCATAATAAATTATTCCTTTCCAGTCCCACCAAGTGTACAGCAGAACCTGCTTCTCCATTAATCCTAGTTGGCCACCTTTTGAACTGCCTATCAAAGAAAAACTGTAAAATGTACCAAATTTTCTTTTTATTGACTTTTTAACACTTTGTAACTCACAACTGAATGGACCAAACAAAAAACATCAAAAGAATTGTTTTAGTGCCAAATGTCACTTTTCCAACGAGCATAAATCTGAAATTATTTGATCGATACTTCACGAGATATCGATCACTACAGTAATATACCCCAAAAAAATAATGGATTTCTTTTTCCCCAACCTGATACATATAAAAATGCCATTATACACAGTCTAGTAACATTAATGTGACCACCTGTCAAAAGCCAGAATATACACTCGTATATTCTGGCTTTAAGTGGAGTGTGGTATTTAAGTGGTATTAAGTGGAATTCTTTATGTACACTCCCCTGCAATGTGCTTCCACCTACCTTTTGTGATTGGTTATTTCACGTTGACGTTGAAAGTAGGTGGTGGTCACATTAATGTGACTGGGCTGTGTATATACACTGAGACAAAAGTCATGGGATACCTCTTAATATCGTGTCGGCCCTCCTTTCGCCCGTCGAAGTGCAGCAACTCGACGTGGCATGGACTCAACAAGTCGTTGGAAGTCTTCTGCAGGAATATTGAGCCATGCTGTCTCGATAGACGTCCATAATTGTGAAAGCGTTGATGGTGCAGGATTTTGGGCACGAACAGACCTCTCGATGATGTCCCATAAATGCTCGATGGGATTCATGTCGGGCGATCTAGGTGGCCAGATCATTCGTTGGAATTGTCCAGAATGTTCTTCAAACCAATCGCGAACAGTTGTGGCCCGGTGACATGGCGCATTGTCATCCATAAAAATCCCATCGTTGTTTGGGTACATGAAGTCCATGAATGGCTGCAAGTGATCTCCAAATAGCTGAACATAAGCATCTCCAGTCAATGTTCGGTCCAGTCGCTCCAGAGGACCAAGTCCATGCCATGAAAAAACAGCCCACACCATTACGGAGCCACCACCAGCTTGAACAGTGCCTTGCTGACAGTTTGGGTCCATGGCTTCGGGGGGTCTGCGCCACACTCGAACCCTACCATCAGCTCTTCCCAACTGAAATCGTGACTCATCGGACCAGGCCACGGTTTTCCATTCATCTAGGGACCAACCGATATGCTCACGTGCCCACGAGAGTCGCTGCAAGCGATGTCGTTCTGTCAGTAAAGGCACTCGAGTCGGTCTTCTGCTGGAATAGCCCAAGAAAGCCAAATTTCTCAGCACAGTTCTAACAGACAAGTACCTTGTACGTCCCACATTGATTTCTGCGGTTATTTGACGCAGTGTTAGAATTTACGACTCTTTGCAGACGTCGCCGGTCTCGGTCGTTTAGTGCAGGCGGTCGACCACTGCGCTGTCCATGGTGGGATGTTAAGCCTGAAATGTCATACTCTCGGCACACTCTTGACACAGTGGATCTGGGAATGTTGAATTCCCTAACGATTTCCGAAATGGCATGACCCATGCGTCTAGCTCAACTAACATTCCGCGTTCAAAGTCTGTTAATTCCCGTCGTGCGGTCATCATCACGTCAAAACCTCTTCACATGAATAACTTGAACAGAAATGAAAGCTCTGCGAAAGCACTGCGCATTTATACCTGTTCTACGCGATGCTACTGCCATCTGAAAATTTGCATATTGCTATCCCATGACTTTTGTCACTTCAGTGTATGTACATATAATAACGGCATTTTTGTAATTGAGTTACTTATCTTTATTTAGATTCTTTTCCGTCATTAAAATTATCTCTTATATAGTAAAAAATGATAATAGAATGAAAATGGCTTATCAATTTATTTCTTTTTTTGCAGAGACTTGATGTATGTTGCAATATCCTCTCTTATATGCAGATTAATGCTTTGAAATACTCTAAAAATGAGGCGAATATCCATGGCATTTGTTTTGAAACATCAAGCACTTTTGTAAAATTAGTAACTACTTTCAAGAGGTGAGTTAACTTTCGGTTTACATGCACTACAGAAACTTATCGAGAAAATAATTTTTACTTGCAAAAATGCTTTTCCGAACAACATTAATTCACGTTCTGCGAACCGCTTCAGAGCTTTGAAATTTTATAAAATTATTTTGAGATATATATGCTTTATATCGTCACCTCAATAATAGAATACAAATGAATCGGTGCTTTTGCCATATGGATGACTATTGTGACAAGTATGGCGATGTTTGCAAAGGAATCTGACGAATTTTTTAAAATTACATGAATATGCCACTTTATATTATGGTATTTTGATGATCGAGACACATCACAAGTTAAGTGTACAAGAGCTTATAGCTTTAAAATAGGATTATATTATTTAATTAGCTTTTACACAAGGGCTGCGAAACATTAATGCAGCGTGGCTCGCCGCCAGCATATCTTCCGAAACCAAAACCCAAAGACATGCTTGTTGCCAAACGCTCTTGCATAATTTCTGACAAATCGTCAGAGAGAGCGTAGTAAGTAGAGAGCGCATGAACGCTGCTGCGAATATTTGTTTGTTTGTGACTAATCCTCAATGTCCTGAAGTGCCGGACGGACATCTCATGAGAGATCTACTCATGCATGGAGAAAAACAAATCATTCATTGTGTTTTGGTTAATAATATAATATATTACAAAGTATAATATAATGACAGATTCAGGTAATTGTCAGAAAATATGAGAATGTAAGGCTAATAACGATTGATGTAAGAATATTTGGTTAATAATCGGTGGGAAAAGGTAAATGGAGCTAGACATGTGTTACTACATATGCGTATTATATGTATAATTAATGCGTACAAAATATGAAAGTAGTCATAAAAAAAAAAACTTTTTTTTTTTAAATTGCTGTTTGAAAAACTTTATTTTCTATAATAATATTTTTATTGGTAATGTTTTACATTAAATTAATTAAATTAAGAAATTAATTTCTTATTTTCTTTTTTTTTATTTAACTCTTTTGATTTAATTTGATTAATTTTAGTTAGCTTGATTTCTTTGTGTGTGGATTTATCTACACATTAAAACGCTATTCAGTTTCAAAAAGTTTCAGTAAAACTCTTAACTTTTAATAGCAAGTTATACAATTATCAATTACTGATTGAGCATAGAGATAATAGTTCGTTGTATGAAAGCAGAAATTCAACTAATTACTGTCATAGATGCCAAAGGCTTCATATTAGAGCGAGTGAACTTTCGAATAAAGGAAGTAGAATACTCGGAAAGACTATTTTCAATAGATGTTTGATTCTAAGTTTATCTATCCTAGAAATTTTTTTCGACTTGTAATGGTTGTCTAATACAAGGCTCAAAAAGAACGGTAATGTAAAATGCAGTTATAAAACAAGTCTTTTTCCGAACTATATGATAGTGTTTAATATGTGATATTGGTTATGATGTAGACATATTTTTTATGATTAGAGTAAATATGAAATTTCCGATTGTAACCGTTTTTCTGTCTACGCACTGCAAGAGCACCCCTTGCGGCGTATAGAAGAAATCATCAGTAAGCATCGAGACTCTCACCAGAGAGGACGCACTACGCAACTGGCGTTGAATTACAATCTCTCATACCGAGAACAAGAAGTGCAACCCTTCCACATATCATTTAATTGAATTAACTTTAACGTTCTTAAAATTGTGTATTTTCAACCGAAACACACTGAGATCCAGCTGTATAAACAAACGACGCACACTACAAGATTCAAATTAATATTTTTGATTTAAAATTACAATCGGAAATTTTATAAATTCCACTTATATAAATTTCTCTTTTATGCCTTTTAAATTATACATTATCGTGCCAAATGGATGTAAACATATTAGCAGTAAATTGAAGACGTTAAAATAATGTAAATAAATTGATTTGAAGTAAATTTAAGTAATTTGTAGTAAATTGATTAAATTTTTAATACGCTTTTATTAGTTTCACCTGTATGTTTGTTTGTAACTGACTCTTTGTGCTCGATTTTGCCATACTTTAAGCGATCAGATTTAATTTAAACGTTGTAGACTTATCAAGGACCGATGACACTAAAATATTTTTATAAGTTTATTATCTTATCCTGATTAGGATCGCCAGGATTAGTGATTGTATTTTAACTTATGAAGAGCAATTTAACCCATGTAGAATGAAAGTACCTAAGACATTCAGACCTACGTGGGACAGTGGCACAACGGGTAACGCGCCTGACTACGGATCAGGAGATTCTAATACTGGCAGGCTCGACATATTCGCGTTTAGACTTTGTTTTACTCACAACTGAATTATTGTAAGAACTATAGTTCCAGTCCTCTGTACCAGGAACTCATTTAAATATTATAGCTAAAAACACGCTTTTAGAATTAATCAAACTAAAAAGTAAATAAATTATAATTTAAAAAAATAAAAAACACGCTTTTACAGTTAATCAAACTAAAAAGTAAAAAATAATTATCAACATAAGAATAAAATTACTGACAAGAAAATCAATGCCACTGATCTAAAAGCGTGGGTTGCTTTGTATAACATTTTTAAACTAACTCTGCATTTTGGAATGAAACTAGTGAAAAATTATAACGATTGATATCGAGCACTCCACGCTTTTAGAACAGTGACATTGATTTTCTCGTCATTTTATTTTATTATGTTGATAATTATTTTTTACTTTTTAGTTTGATTAACTCTAAAAAAGCGTGTATTTTAGTTTTTGTAACTATAATTTAATCTTTTCTATTCGCAGAGTACTCACGAATAAACAGACAAAAGTCGAAGAGGTCCTGAGGAAACTCACAGCCGGATTAGACAAAATTCGCGAGACTCAAGAAAAAGTAAATGAAATAGCTATAGAGACTAAAAAAAGCTCATGAACTGGTAAAAATAGCCGAAAAAAGAATGTGACGAGGCTCTCCACGATATTATGACGAAAAAAGCTATATTGGATCAAACACAACAAGTAAGACGTTTACATTTAAAATATTTTTATTGAACTTCATGTTTCGCATGTTGTTGTTGTTGTTATCGTGTCCATGGAATTCAAATATAATTATCAAAGTTAGATCAAGTCAAAAGTCTTCACGATAGCGGCCACTAGCAACGGCGCCGCTTCACTATAAATGACTTCGCTTAAGTTGGCCTCGATTGGCACCATACCCAATTGCAAAACTTGAGGAGTGAGTGCTGGGCATTCTAGAATGTGCTTAGGTGTTAGGAAAGCCTTGGGGCAATTTCTGCAAGGGATGCATTTCCTGGTCTTGTCTGAGAGAATCTTCATCCCTCTGTAATGATTAGTTCTGAGTCTGCTAATAACTCATGTCAATTTCAATTTCCTAGGGCAATTGAAGTCCGTGATGAGTGGCTTCTTAAAGATATGAGGAATTAGTCGGCTTTTGGCAACTGCGTTAGCATCTGCAAGTGTGATGGTAGTTCTGGGTTGATCATTATCCCTGCCTTCTTCGGCTAAAGAGTCAGCGCATTCGTTGTCCTCAATGTTGACATGTGCAGGAATCTATTGAAGATGGCATGATTTACCTCTACAGTGTAGAGTCTCGAGCAGAACATTTATCGCAGAAGTGATATTAGTATCTCCATTTTTAATCGCTTTCAGAGCCGACTTGCAGTCAGAAAGAATCACTAACTCGTAAGTGAAGCCTGAGATATTTGAGTCATTTAGATCTTACATGTTAAATTTTATAAATAATACTTTAAAAATCTTGATATAAATTTTACTTGAACTAGTTTTGTTCATTCATTAGATGCATTCGCTTCTAAAAACTATCGGTCAAATATTTTATTTATTTATAATGCACTATTTTATGTCTATTTTCAAAACTTTTGTTATGAACACTTTCTCATCTTTATCAAAATTTTTAGCATTGGAAAAAAATTTGTGTGTTATTCACGTAAATGAGCTAGATTTCGAAATAATTTGAAAAAAAGAAAATCTCGCACTTATATATATATATACTATAAATATTTATCTTATATTTGACTATTTTATATTATTTTATTACTACTTATTTTTATTTACTTAAGAGATAATCATTCTAATTTAAAATAATACACATTTGAAAGTTCATAAATCCTTAAGATATTAAAATGATTTTTTACTTCAAACTTTATCTATTTCTAAAAGTTTGTTGTTTCTCATCCCACTTGGTCGACAACAACATCTAGATCAAGTCTATGAGCGTCTGTGCTCTCATGAAAGGAGAAAAAGGGGAAGGGGACTTCTGTTGTGTAGGTAGAAATCTGACTTAGGTCGACTCGTAGACCTTAGAATCACCCGTAGGTAGAAATCTGACTTAGCTCAGTGTCGCTGAAGCAGGAGGGCAGTGCCTTTGGGATGGACTTTTAAGGGCAACTACCCGCATTTGAGTATTGTATGGAAGAAAACCCAGAAAACTCCCACCAAGTAATCCGACTCACGAGGCACGATGTTGAACATCACAAACGCCATCGAGTCTCCTCACTTTTTGAAACAGTGTCTAAAACAAAGCCGTCAGCGGATTGAACCTCAGCCCTCATGCTCTTCAGTGACGTGTTGTCGCTGAGCCACGAGTTGGGCAGGCTTAATTCTCAATAAGCAGAATTCTACCCAAAAAGTTCAAGAAAGATTAAAATGTATTATAAACAAGTAATGTAAAATAATTTTTTAAACTCAATTCCTACTTAGGTCAACAAAGAAAAATTTTACTTTAGTTACTTTTTATTAAATAATTACAATTAATATACAATATATATATGTATATAGTCTGTTAAATTCATATGACAGAGTCACAATATTTAGTGGCAAAATAAAATTTCTTCAATTTTATTTTTTGAGAAACATCCTTCATTCTAACCACTAAGCCACAACTGCTAGCTCACTCTCGAAAATCATTTGGATAAAACTACTTAAAACAAAAACTTAAAAAAATTTAAAATTTATTGATTTTCGCAAGATTTGAACACGCTTTCTTCACCTTCACATGAAAAACACTGATATCCTTGCATTTTACCGATTGAACTACTGCCTGTTGATTTCAATTTTCCTTACAAACTGCTAAAGCTCTATTTAAAGTATTAAAAATTAATTAAATTTAATTATTGAATTAATATTCGCAAAAACTGTAACATCAAGTGTCATCCACTGCAAGTTAAAAAAAATGTATTTGAACTTGAATGGATGAATTGAAAGTATTTTATTAACGATTGAAAATTTGAGCAAGATATATATAGGGAGAGTGTGAGATAATAGAAGGAATTGAAAAATGCTTACAAATGATTGTTTGGGAATAGCGGGAGTTTGGATTTTGAAAAAAAAACGAACAAGTTATGGAATCATTAATGAAATATTTTGTTTTGTAGTTATTTATGACATTTTTATAGCCAACCGGCCCTTCTATTTGAAATGCTTCTCATATTTGCTCTAGCTATCATAAATAATTACAAAATGTAATTTCAGAAAGTGAAAAGTAATTAACGAAAGAATTATATTGATATAACTAACGATATTACATGTCCATCATATCCACACCACAAACGTCATCGATTTTTGAAACAGTGTCTATAACAAAGCCGCCAGTGGACTGAACCTCTGCCCTAATGCTCACCAACAGCAGCGCACGCTGCCACTGAGAGACGATTGGGGATCTAAAGTTTTAAAGTCTACTGTTTAACAAGTAATAATTGAAATTTAGTTATTAAGGGTAATTGATAACTGAATTTCAATTACTTTTCTTAGTTTATTCAAGAAAAGAAAGTTGAAATTGAAAAGAAAGAAAAGGTGTGCAAAAGAATCGCCATAGCAGCCGAAGAAGATTTAAATGCTGCTATGCCAGCCTTAGACGAAGCTCGAAAAGTAACTTTTTCATTTTTTTTAAACATAACTTCACTGTTCTCTTATAAATTGCGATAAAGATTAATTTTATTTAAATTTAAAAAATATTAAGTATAAAGATTTATATCATCAAAGCTCAATAAAGTTAAATGAGTTTACATTAAAATAACTGACTGCCTGAAACTACAGTCCATGTATCATGGTCGTCTGCTTACTGGCAGATTCTGAAACAGAAGATGATTTCTTTTTACGGCCTTACACCCAGCAGTTATATTAGACACAGGGATCTACGACTTAAAATGGATTCCGAATCACTACAAACATCCATGGGATCGTTGGAACTCGAACCCGAGTCTGTAGCACCGAACGCCAGCCACTCAGCCATGAGGTCCGCTGATACCAAAATAATTTGTTTAATGTCAAACGAAAAAATTTTATTGCAGTTTTTTAATTTAATTTTTTAAATTGAGTTTCTGCAGGCCAATAAATCGTTATTTTCAGGAAATACAACATCATACAAATTATCTATATCAACAATTTTTTAATAAAATCTAGTAGACTGTAAAAATTCATATTGAATGTATCGCTGGTTTTATTTTTTGTACATAAATTCCATTAATGTAGGATTGTTTTTCTAATATTAATAAGGGGGCAAAAATTTTGAATTCTGTAAAAATTTTAAAGATTTCTTTTTCAAATTTTTATGTATGCAGGTGAACCGAATGTGATTTTAGTGTATAAAATGTAAATTTCAAATTATTAAATATAATAAATAAAACAGATGTGTGGTTTGTAAAATAAATTTATAAAAAATGTTGAGCATAACAAAGCACTTATGCGTTTCTTAAAGGTTAATAACAATTTAATTATTTAGTTTCATTAATGTTATGAATATTGTTTGCAACCCAATGATATTAAATTTAAAACTTTTCTTTAATTGTAGCCATTTTTTTCAGGCATTAGAAGCATTAAACAAAAGAGATATTGGAGAAATTAAAAGTTACGCGAAACCTCCAGTCATAGTTGAAATTGTTTTAGAAGCTGTCATGATTTTAAGAAATTCAGAACCCTCTTGGGCTGAAGCTAAAAGACAATTAGGTTTGCGTTTCGGCAATTTTGATCATTTTTACATTTTATATTTTAAGTATAATAATGCTTATTTATTTTTCATTATCAATTGGGAACTTTATTTTTCTATTTGGAAACTTTTTTCATTATTTTCTAAAAATGCTATCTTATTTCAAAAATAATATTTGTTTTTACTTATGTGATTTAAACATTTAGATGAATGATATGCAAACTTTTAAAATTATAGGCAGTTTCATTGTAACTTGGGAATATTCCTCTCTCTCTCCCTCTACATAAAAAGCTTACGTCTTACTTAAACTTACATATTTTCATCTAAAAGTTGTGCATTTTTTTATTTAAATTAAAAATAAAATAAAATATTGATTACAGAAATTTTTATCACGTTTGATTGAAAAAAAATTCGGAAATATTTTTTAAAGAACTTATGAATACATAATTGTTTTTAATAATATTTTAGCATATCACATTAAATAATTATTTTAAAAAGAAAATTTAAACATATGTTTTGTTTATCAAAAAATGCATAAAATAAAATATATTGTATTTTTACTCAATATTTATTAAAATTTCTCTTCGTTGGGATTGTTTTTGTTAGCGTCTAATGTTAATTAATAATTTTCATTTTACTTCCAGTATGTAAGTAAAGCGTTTTACTTACAAAGTTAGCCTTAATATTTAATTTTAACTTTAATCTTAATATTTGCCCTAGTAAAGTATTTTACTAGGGAAAATATTTATAAATACGAAATAACAAATTCAGCTCCAACTTTTTGAATATGTTTCTATATTTTTGTGTTACATATATTTTAAAATATAAATTTTTCTGATTACAAGATAAAAGATTTCATATATAATAATTTTATTTGTATTTTTGCTAAAGTGAAATACTTCCTAATGTATACTTAAATAATATATAATTTTTCAAAGATGCGGAAAATATATATGTAAAGTTTTAGTGTGTTTTTCAACAGGCAGTGCAACGTTTTTAAAGGAACTTTATGCATACGATAGAGATAATATAACGGATGCAGCTTTGAACAAAATTGGAAAATATATTAAAAAGCCAGAATTTCAACCGCAAACAGTTGGTAAAGTGTCTGTTGCTGCTAAATCGTTATGCATGTGGGTCCGAGCTATGTATGCGTACGGAAACATTTATAAGTAAGTTTATCTCATTTTCAACTACATATTAATAACCCCTCATAGGAATTGTATGCTGTGGATAATTATTCTTACATCACTATTTGATTTGAAAGCAATATTATTATTTCAGAAAAGTCAAGCCAAAAATGGAAAGACTGCGAATTGCTAACGAAGAATTGGAAAGATTGCAGAGAAGACTGAATGAACTGATTAGGGAATTAGAAGAAGTAAGATATACTAATTTATATTGCAATGGATCCTCAGTTTATCTGAATCCGTGCATTTAGATATTTTATGTGCAATTTCTTTTTTTTTTTTTTTTTTTTTTTTTGAAAAAAAATTATAAAAACAGAGCAGGTTTTGGTTTTTAGTGTTATAAATAGAAATTAATGCACAGCATGTAAGAGTAACTTGAATATTTGTGGTTGTTATTGTTTAAAGATGTATATTTTGTGCTTAAAAATAACATTTACTATTTGAACTACCCAAAATTTATCGAGGTCATCAGAAGACAAATGATACAATAAAAAGGACAACAAAAAATAATAATTACAAAATTCTAAAATGGATTTAAAAAAAAAAAACTGTTGAAAAGTAGAGGCTTCAAAAAGGCTTATCTTTTCTCCTGGATGCTAATTTGTATTCTTGCTAATTTTGGTTCCAATAGGTCTAGAAACCATAAAGAAGAGCTCTTCCGTTTAACCGACAGTGCTCATTTCCCATACTCAACATCTCTACCACCTCTTTTTAATACGCTTTTATTAGTTTCACCTGTATGTTTGTTTGTAACTGACGCTTTGGGCTCAATTTTTCCCTACTTTAAGCGATCAGATTTAATTTAAACGTTGTAGACTTATTAAGGACCTACGACACTAAAATATTTTGATAAGTTTATTATCTCATCATGATTAGGATGGCCAGGATTAGTGATTTTATTTTAACTTGTGAAGAGCAATTTAACCCATGTGGAATGAAAGTACCTAAGACATTCAGATCTACGTGGGACACTGGCAAAACGGATAACGCGCCTGACTACGGATCAGGAGATTCCTTGTTCGAATCCTGGCTGGCTCGACATATTCGCATTTAGCCTTTGTTTTACTCACAACTAAATTATGTAAGAACTATAGTTCCAGTCCTCTGTACCGGGACCTCATTTAAATATTATAACTAAAAAACACGCTTTTAGAATTAATCAAACTAAAAAGTAAATAAATTATAGTTTAAAAAACTAAAAAACACGCTTTTAGAGTTAATCAAACAAAAAAATAAAAAATAATTGTTAACATAAGAATAAAATGACTGACGAGAAAATGAACGTCACTGTTCTAAAAGCGTGGGGTGCTTTGTATGACATTTTTAAACTAACTCTGTATTTCGGAATGAAACTGGTGAAAAATTATAACGATTGATATCGAGTACCCCACGCTTTTAGAACAGTGACATTCATTTTCTCGTCAGTCATTTTATTCTTATGTTAACAATTATTTTTTACTTTTTAATTTGATTAACTCTAAAAGCGAGTATTTTAGTTTTTTAAGCTATAATTTATTTTCGTATAAAAGAAATAACTTTGTGAGATTAAAAAATCATTTATGGAAATTCTAAGAAACGTTACTAGAATAATTTTTGCGAAAATCTTAAGATGAAATGTTTAATCAAGTCATTTTAGTTAGGAATTTACCCAGCCCTTTAGGCTGTCTCGCCCACCGTCTAGTCTACGGCGCTCAGCTCTGACCCTACCTCCAACATCTCCACATCGGCGGTTGACAATGACCACAACCCAGTATTGACCAATTAGAAAAGGTTACTTAATGAAAGCAATAATTCTATTTATTTATTTCAATTTTAATCTGTTAGGATTTTTTTTTAAAGAATATAACAGTGTTAATTTGGAAAATAGATTTAAAAATCTATACATTTTCTGCTGAGTTTTTTTTTTTTTTTTCACAATAATTTTTTTGTCCACCTGGTGGCAATGAAAAAAAGGGGGGTTGTCTATGGTCTTATTAGGCCATAGTCTATGTGCATCACAAACTTGAAAGTTCCAGATTTGAAATCTGTGAATTTGCGTAACAGATGAACAAACAGAACTTCAATTTTATATATTAGGCAATTCTGTATTGTCACTATTAAGATTTTAACTAACATTAGAACTCGATAAAGTCATTAGATATATCGCAATTTTTTTTCCCCTAGCAACAAATATAATTTTAGAAATGGTTATTGAATAGGTACTTTTCCTCGTAATTTTTATTTTGTTTTTTTGAAGGTAATACATAAGAAAATTTTTTTTTTTAATAAGATTATTCTTGCCATTCAATATAATTTAGCAAACTTCTTTTCTTCTTTTTTTTTTTTATAATTTGTTTTATGATATACGTTATAAAAAACAAAATATAACAAAATATATAAAAATATATATTAATATAAAAACAATATATAATATTTTAAAAGGTTAAAAGTATCATTGTTAGATATTGTCATGTTAGTTTCAAATTATATTCGTAGATATTTACCAGTGTAATGCACGACTTCAGAAAATAATAAATAATTCATTTGATCATTTCTCTACATAAAGATTATAAACATACTTACCAAAAAACGTTAATAGAGAGTTTTTGCATACCGTATTTCGGACGTCCGTTAGATTTTTCTCCCTAGCGTGCATGCTCATAGGAAACATTATTACAGATAAGCATGCGCAATTTCCTACGAGTATGCGCTAGGGAGAAAAGCTAACGGACGTCCGAAATACGGTATGCAAAAACTCTCTAATAACAACAGTCATAAACCTATATGCATTGCGCTGTTAAACAGTATGATGGCGCTATCGTTTTGAATCCGTGCAAACAATTATTTCTATATTAAAAGAAATTTATGTACAGATATATATTAAAATCATTCATCGGGTATAAATAATTGCTACCAACTTCATGAACTTCCTAATAGACGACTCGAATATCGAAACTTTTCCAACATTCAATTTATTTTTTAGCATAGCATATTGATTCGTCACATTCACTCGCTCATAAAATGAAATAACTGAGTTTTGTTTGCCGAAAGTTGTGAGAAAGTTCTAATTGAATGCATGGAAATAGACAAATCTTCGGCATAATGTTTCAAATGTAGGCCGCATATTCGCTCGAGCGCAATCAGAACGAGCGATACTATTCAAACGCAGGCCGGGTGATTCCCCTTTTCTCGAACTTATCGAGATCAGAGAAATTCATAGGTGATTTTCTCTGGAAGACTATTTTATCTCACGTGTTTCTATAATACGCAGTCTGAGTTTTGTAACGCTTATTTCACAAAACGTTTACTTTTAAAATCATGTTTGTGAAAATTGCAACACCATGAAGGAATCGTCATAATTGAATGAAATTTAATACACAGTTGAGTGGTAGTGGTACAAATAAATGATTAAATGTTCAAAGCAAACAAACAATAAAAAAAGACCGGAATTAGTATTTTGTGTAGCCACCACGCACCGCAATAAGTTCTGCTACACGACGTGCATGGAGTCAAACAAATTTTGAATGTCTGCCTGAGGAAGAGCATTCCATATTGTTTGTATGCGCACCAAAGTTCGTCTGCAGAAGCAACAGGACGAGGATCACGAGCGAGACGCCGACCAACGAAATCCCCACATGTTCAATCGGCGACATATCCGGGGAATACGCAGGCCAAGGAAGAAGCTGTACCTGTCGCGTTGCAAAGAAGGATTGAACAGTCCTAGCGATATGAGGGCGGGCATTGTCCTGTTGAAATACAGCGCCTGTCAAGCTTTGAAGGAAGGGAACAGCTTGGGGCTGTAGAACTTCACTGATGTACTGGTTGCTGTTCAGATTGCCCACAATTCTTAGCAATTGAGATCGTCCATGATATGCTATGGCACCCCAGACCATAACTCCAGGTGTTCGTCCACTGTGGCGTTATATAATGCACTCCGGAAGGTGGCGTTCACCGGCATAGCGTCTGACACGAATGAGGCCATCATGGTACCACAAATTAAAAGCGGGACTCGTCAGAAAACACGACATGCTGCCAATCAGCACGCCAGCCTCTATGCTGAGCGGCCCATTGTAGCCGCAGGCGGAGATGGTTTAGCGTGAGAAGTATCCTGTATAAAGGAGTTCCTTGCGGGCAGTCTACGCTACAGCAGACGTCTACGAATTGATGAAGCACACAATGAAACACCTGCAGCTATTGACCACTATGCTGCCAATTGTCTAGAGGAAGCTGTACGGTCCGTCAGCGCCATGCAGACCAGGTGTCTATCATCGCGAGCTGACGTCACATTTCGGGGTCCCCCTCCCGGATTTCCGAGTTGTCCGACACTCGTCCGTCCACTGCTTCCAAAGACGCATCACTGTGCTGCTGTTACGCTGCACACGAGCGTCTACTGCACGATAAGACAATCCAGCTTCAAGGAGGCCGATGATTCTCCCCGTTCAAACTCTGTAAGTTGTTCAAATCTCGCTCTCTTTCGTCGAAGAGGCATAAGTAACGATTGAGCTAACGTTTACCACTAGCAGATAACCACCGATAACCATACACGCCTCGCTACAGCCGTCTATTTATTCGGATCCATCCGCCGTTCAGAGGGCGCTGCTCAGCATACGCATGCGCTACGGATTTGAAATTCTAATCATTTGCATATCATGCGCTAATTTGCGTTTCCTGAAAATTTCAGCTCACTCTCGTAAGTCCTTCATGGTGTTGCAATTTTCACAAACATGAGTTTAGCAGAAAATAACATTGCACGTTTCATCTTTTTCTATACCTCTGTTTATACAGTCGGCAGTGTTATTCTGAATTTTGCTGTTCATGTAAACTGATGACACTAATGCCTGCTACTATTACTATGGACTTCTAATGATTTATCCATCCAATAATTTCCATTTGTCCCTCCTATAATTCCAATTTCTGCTTAAATTTTAATTTCCATTTAAATTTTATTTCATTCGCATGAATCCTCCATGATATGTCAATTTTTATGCAAGGATGAATGTGATTTATTTTTGATCATCAGTTTTGTAAAGATATTAAAACTTCTATTTCGTTTTTTATTTTAATTTTAAATCTTACTAAAACATATTGGGCACTTAGAGCTATATTTGTTTTATTATATTTTATATTGTTTTTAACAGCTTCAGGCAAGTATAATACGCTTAGAAGAAGAGCATAGGCGTTTAATCGAGAAGAAGGAGGAACTCGCTAGGAAGGCAAGAGAACTGGCATTGAAGCTCCAAAGAGCCGAAAGTATCATTGAGGGTTTGAGCTCCGAAAAAGTAAGATGGGAAAAGAAAGTGCAGGTAAGACATTGATTGTACCTCTCCATTACACAAAAGAAGGACAAAATAATGAAGAATTTTTTTCCCACATTTCCTTCCACTATTGTGCATCTCACCAATAATTTAAGAATAGACGCCACTACTGTCATTTTATCGAGACCTAAAGAAAACTTGTACAATGCATGTGAATGATTGTGGCCTCTATTTGAAATGACGCGAATTACGTATACCGATCAAGTTTGCTAATTTGCAACTCAACAAATAAAATTAATCCTATAAAAAATTCTTACATCCCATAATAAAATTCCAAATACTTCTGCAAAATAGTTTCTCCAAACAGCGAAAATAGTTTACTGAATCGTAGTACATCATTCATCGTTATCAATTTATGCTGACTTTTATATTGACATCAAACTCTGATGTTCTTCCTTACATGAAACCCAGTGAGAATAGTGAGTAGAATTAAGAAATATCCTGATATTTTAAACTGCCTGGGTGCCATTTGGCTAGTGCTCTGTCCTTTTGGTACCACAAGCTAAGGTTCTACTCCTGACAGTGGCATGAATGTTTGTGAGTGGTTCGGAATCCACGTTAAACTATAGGCTCTAATCTAATTAGCCTGAAGTGTGCACAAAACGACTGCAGAGCGACAAATCAAACCAAATCTGATATTTTAAAATTTTCTAAATAAGCAGCATATTCGAATTTTTGTAAGAATTTTCATAAAAGTAGTGTTTATATAATCAATTTAATTTTGCTCAAATTTAAAAAATAAACATGATAATCAATTTATACATTTTATATTTGCATTTCTGCTGACATTTATGCAGACCTCAATTTTTTACTACATTTATTTAGATTTTTTATTACATCCCAGTTTAAGCTACCCCAGCTAAGCCCAAAGTATAAGCAAGGAAACATAAATTTTTAAGCAAACTAACCATTTTCTAAATAAATATTAAAACTGTTATCAGAGTATATTTTATATAAAATTTCTTTATCTTTAGTCTCTATTCGAAAAGAGAATATTGGATGTTGGAGACAGCTTTTTGGTTTCTGGATATTTAACATACTTGGGTCCTCACGATCAATCCCATAGATCATTTTTAAGAAAACAGTGGAAAAGCAAGGTAAATTATACCTTTCTTTAAATTCAATTTTTCTGCGATCTAAGTTATTGATTCAATAAATTAGCAAAATTGTTAGTAATATAAAAACCTTTTTCCAATTCCTTCTATTAGCTCACACTCTCCCTATATAAACAGTCCAGTCACATTAATGTGATCACCTGTCAAAAGCCAGAATAACCACCTTGGCAGAGCGGCCGATTGCAATTCGATCAAGGTAATTTATGATTGAAATGCTTTCCGATGCCCCTAGGACATCCTTTATATACACTCCACTGCAATGCTGCCACCTGCCTTTTGTGGACGTCGAAAGTAGGTGGTGGTCACATTAATGAGACTGGACTGTGTATATCTTGTTCAAATTTTCAATCGTTAATAAAATACTTTTTATTTATCCACTCGAGTTCAAATACATTTTTTTTGAACTTGTAGTGAATGACACTTGATGTTAATACAGTTTTCTCAAATATTAATTCAGTAATTAAATTTAATTGATTAATTTAAATTTTTTTGGTTTTAGTTGCTTTTAGTTTTAGATTTAGTTTAGTTTATCTGGCGCCATCTACCAATAGATGGCGCCTTAAACTTAAAATAATGAATGAAAATTATTTATAAAGAACTTTCTGCAATAGAATGGAAAAAAGTAGGAATTGACTTAAAAATTTTTTTTATATTACTTGTTTTTAATTTATTAAAAGTGATCAAATAAGATGGTATAGAGTTGTACGATTATTTTTATTCGATAAAAATTTCAATGGTTTTTTTAATGCTTTTATAGATACTTACTATTAATCAACGTAGCACATTGAAAAAATTATTTAATTCTAAGAAATTTTTTTAAAAATTCTTTAATTTTTCTTTATATCTTGGGTGCTTTTGAAAAATGATTTATTGAAAAAGAGAAAAAAATTGTTTACCAACTAACATTTCATAACATCGACGAGCTGACATGTCACAACAGCTGTTGAGCACTATTACCGGCACTCTTTCATGAATAAGAGCTGACTCTCGATGGAGTCGGTAAAAGATCTCGAACCAGGTTTTGTGTATGATGCAATGGAAAATCAACAGTCTCGATGGCCGATGTCGTTCGACTTTTTCAATTCGTTAGTGTAATGAATTAGAAATTGGAAATCAATGGTTTCAGGTATAATAGCAAACAAGTAATATAAAAGCAACATTTTTAAAGTCAATTCCTTCTTTTTTTCACTCTATTGCAGAAAGTCCTTTATAAATAATTTTCATTTATTTTTTTTTTAAGTTTATCTGGACGTCATCTATTGGTAGATATATGCAACTTAAATCTAAAAAAAAACTAAAAATTAATTAATTAAATTTAGTGAATGAATTAATATTTGAATAAACTGTATTAACATCCAGTGTCATCCACTACAAGTTCAAAAACAATGTATTTGAACTTGAGTGAATGAATAAAAAGTATTTTATCGACGATTGAAAATTTGAACAAGATATATATAGGGAGAATGTGAGCTAATAGAAGGAATTGAAAAAGAAGAACAGCAATCTCGATTTACAGCAAAATAATAAAAGCAAATACATACGATAAAAAATATTAAAATCAAATATATTAGGCTATATTACAAATTTAATTAAAAACTTTTTGATCATTTAAAATTAAAAAATATAGAATACATTAACAAGAATGCTCAAACACGATCGTTTCAAATTTCAAACGTAAAAAATTAAGAATAATAATATCCAGAAAATAAGCTAAATTAAAATCAATTTAAAATTAATAATTTTTAAATTAATAATTTTAAAATTGATTTTTTATATTATTTCCAATTTGTAGTTACATTATTTTAAAAATTGAATAATATATATTAAATGAAGAATAATAAAAATATTTGATAATAAAATAATAATAATTAATAATTAAATGAATAAAAATAATTAATAATTGAATGAATAAAATAATTAATTGTCATTAATTAATTAATAATTAGTTATGAGAAAAAAGGATTATTAACAAATTATTAATTAATTTAATGATGAGCAAATGAGAAGAAAGAGCAGCGGGAATATATGAATATTTCTCCCATATAAAACTAAAATTAATTATTAAATTAATATTTGAAAAACTGTATTAACATCCAGTGTCCTCCACTACAAGTTAAAAAAAATTTATTTGAACTTGAGTGGATGAATAAAATGTATTTTATTAAAGATTGAAAATTTGAACAAGAGTGTGAGCTAATAGAAAGAATTTGAAAAAGTTTCAAAAGCCTTACAGGTATAAAAAAAGTCTAAGACTTGATATGGTAGTACAATAATAGTTGCAACGCACGTTAAAATATTGTTGCATTATCAAAAAAAAATTACTCTGATATTTTTAATTTAACCAAATAAAAAACATAAACGTACATCATTGCTTATTTTTAATGAATATTTAAAAATGTAAAGATGCTTGTGGACTATCTATATATTTTTTATGATTAATTATTTTTCATTAAGACTAGAATCATATTTGATTTTCAGTCATAAATGAAGTATACAGAGTGGTTCTAGAATCATTGGTCGAACTATGAGGGATGGTATTGCTCGATAAAACAATCATTCTTTTATATAGAGCGTAAGTGATGCGTAAAGGCACAATTAAAAAAAAATGAGATATAAAAGGGGAGAAAATGTTGTCTTCTTTATAGCATCGTAGTAAAACGATTCTTTACCGTAATGTTTATACAAATGCTCAAATTCGCAATGAACCATAATGATACAAGTATAGCAGCTTCGATTTGTGTAATTGGATAGCAATGATAGAGGTTGAATGCAGTAGGTGGGACGCAACCTCTTGCTTTTGCGTCTATGTTTTCGGACGGGATGGGTGATTTTACAAATGCCGAAAAGACAAACACGCATCTAAAGTGCGGTGTTGCTAATGGCTTGTCAGCTCTACAATTGCATCAAGAACGCTTTCCAAATAAACGTACGTTCTACGTGTTATCAATGTATGCAGTACTCATGTGTAGGGATAGCAAACAAACGTTTACTTAAATGAATAATTTTTTGGTAAAAATGGCAATTATAGCACGCAACGTTCCTCGGCTAGCTCAAATTTCTTTTTGCACGGAGAGAAGATTAAAATTTCAATTATCTCCACGGGAACGCTGGATTCTGCATGATGACGCAGTTCTTGCAAGAAGAAGACTAAAGTTCAACTAATATTTATTTACATAGTGACATTTAAGACGATTACAGGAACACAACATACATTTCTAATATAATTCAGAGCTAGTAAAAATTTGCCACAATACATTTCTATGGACGGGCAAAAACCGTTACTCTTCGACAAGCTCTGAGTGACAGCAGCCAAACCACACCATGCCTGCAGGAAGCCGAAGTTCAGACTGAAACTAAAACGATTCTCACGGGATGGAAAATCATTTGACCTATTACTTAGAGTATGATGTTTCACTGCTTTGCGGCGAAACAGGAATTTAGGATGATTTGACCGGGGTTCTTCTCATAGAGAAATCGCGCGTTATGCAATTTTTTAAATATTTTCATAAATTTTTGGTATGTATTTAAAAATTTTTTATAATAAATTTATTTATTCAGACTAATATGTAAATATACTTCGTATCTACTAAATATTAATCAAATTCTGCTGATATGAAAATACCGGAGACAATCCTTCGAAATTCTAGTGATTCCAATAAATATGTGATCACTTGAACTTCATTATTTTTATAAGCGCAGTATAAAATATTTGTTTCATGAAAAGTAAAGGAAAACAAATCTTAATTTCTAGATATTACAATTGATAAAAAGTTGAATAACTTTATGTACCTCTCACTATTTAACATAACAGAGATTTTTAACAAATAGCTTGTTTTAAATAAAATAATAGTCATTTTAAAATTCCTTTGTAAGGAAACACACAGAATTACTTATTTACTTTTTAGTTAAATTTACAATTTAGAAACGTTGTCTTTTTCTCTTTTAGATCAACGATAAAGTATTTCCCTGCACTCCAAAATTTGATTTAGCGCGTTTCTTTGTGGAGAAAGAAGTCTTAAACGAATGGAGAATGGATGGCTTGCCCAACGATCAATATTCCAACGAAGGAGCTGCGATAGTCACTGAGAGCTGCTTCAGGCCTTTCATCGTAGACCCTGAAGGTCAAGCGGTCAAATGGATAAAGAACATGGAAGCAAAGAGAGTAAGGAATATGTTAAAACACGGAATGAGTTTTAAATATTCTGCTTTTATTTTCAATCATTTTTTATTTAGTTATAGATTTATACTTAAAATATTTAAAAGAATCACAATGAAAAAATACAAACCGGAAAGTAATCTTAGTATTAAACGAAATTCAAAATCTTCATAGTAAATATATAAGCAATTCAAATACTTTGGAAAACAATTACAGAAAAACAAATAAATGATTATCAGTCGTCAATCAGTTATTATTATTATTTTTATAATTATTTTTTTGGTAATGTAAGATACATTTTTAAAAAAAATTCGTTTCTACTTACAGTTAAAAATGGTTTATACAATTTAGGTGTAAGAAATTACAATCTAAAGACATCAGTGATAATTTAATTAATGTATTAGTCTATTTCATATAGAAATGTTTGAATTGGCTTAATATTTAGCATTATGATTCTAAAGTTCCAAAAAAAGTATAAGTTAATATTATACACGTTTCACATCATTATTGTATGTGTATACAATTTTAGTATTTTTAAAAATAAAGTAGTTCAATTCTTTTAAAATGACAACAAATACTTCGAAAAATTTTTAAATTTCTACAGAATAATATGCATTACGATTCAGATTTTGTAACAAATTTTTAGTAAATGTGAAAAAAAAAACAATTGTTAGCTTGTTATAAAATTATTTTTTCAGATTAATATACTTTTCTTCAATAATGGCTTTTAAAAAAAAAAAGACTATTTAATTTTACGCAGTTGAAATTGATTGATATAATAAGGTAATTGAATAATAAATTCAGTTCTATATATAGATCACTATTAAACCTAAGCATTTAAAGAAAACAAACCTTAATTACCTTGAAGTTACATCATTCATTAAAAGTTTATTTATCTTTAAATGACAAAAATTAAAAATAAAAAGTTTGTATATTTAGTTTCCTGTAATATTTATTTCAAATAATTCTTTATTTGTGATTTTTTTTTTTAACCCACAAGAGTTAATTTGCAATGAAACATTTCCGATATTTTTTCGATCAAATTCGATTTTTTTAAATGCAATCAAATAATTTTCAGAAATTCTGATTTCTTATTTTTTTCACAAAATTAAATAATCTCTCTGTAATGTTACATCTATTGAAATTTATTATATTTTGGTACAGAATAGTTATAAAACGAACATATATTGACTAATTTATTTAAAATTTATGCTTGGCTTGTAAATAAGAGAAATGAGAGAAAAAGAATGATTAGGTATGAAATAATTGCACTACAAAAATATGAAAATTAGCATTGCAAAAAAAAAAAAAAAAAAAAAAAACTTTCAGTTGTCAAAGAAAACATTTCCATGTTACGTACTGATTAGAAATTTTTTTTCTAATGCAGGTGGCAAACAGAGGAGTTATCTTTTATGCCATAGGCAAGGGCTGCACCGTTGTTACTCATTTAGCACTACCCAGGGGACAGATGTAACTTGAAGATATACTACGGAAGCGAGTACTTCCTCAAGGCTCTACGAACCTATTAGACCGGGGCCTACGGTTTAAAGTGGATTCGAACCACTACACACATCCATGGCACTCAGGGACTTGAATCCGAAACCTGTGGTACCGAGCACCAAAACACCCGCCATTCGGCCATCAGGCCCCGATTAGAAAAAGGCGGCCTGCGCTCTGGCCGTGGGTACTGAAGGCTTCAGGTCGAATCCTGGCGGTGGCATGGATGTTTGTTGGTAGTTCGGAATACACGTTAAACTATAGGTCTCTGTCTGTTTAGCCTAAAGTGTGCAAAAAGATAACCGTAGAGTGATAAACCAAACCAAACCAAACCGATTAGAAATAATTGATCTCCATCTTTTTTAGCCATTGCTGTCTCGATGATTTTTTTCCATATTGTTTTCGGATTGCAAACTATACTCAAACAAGTTATAAAAAATTTTGGTATATTTTAAAACAGATACACTTTCTGCTTAGTACTTGTCCTTATTGAAATGAGACGGGGTCTTTCCAGTAAAAATGAATGATGAATCCTAAAACCTCCCGTTGTAGAACGCCAATCATCGAAAGGTGTCCACTCAAGATTAGCTTCTACAATGCAAGATTTTAGTATTTAGTACAGGGAGTTCAACCAGAGACCCGTGGGCTGCATGCGGCCAGCCTTGAATATTTTTCCGGCCGTGGGATTTAACACACTTTTACAAAATATATTCATTTTATAATGGCCAAAGTAGTGAAAACCAATGCATTAAAAAATACGTTATGTGATTGTGATTATGTGTGCATCCATATATTCAAAAATTAACTGTCGAAATTATGAAAAAAATTAACTTTGATTTTGAAATAATATTCTTGCGAATATAAAGCAGATATTGCCTGTTTTATTTATGAGTTAACAGTTGATTTCGAAGAATATAATTTAATTTGATTATGATGCGTGCGCATCTTGGAATATCTAATATAACATGTTCTACGTTTCGCTTTAAGACCAGGCTCTTAGTTAAAGTTATTAGCGCTTTTGTTCAACTTACACCTGTGAATCGTTTTTTTTTTTTTTTTTTTGAAAATGAAATTGACCAAACACAAAACACGCTCACAGATAACAGAAGCAACACCCATTACGATGTGCCAATACCCAAATTGAGATCGATTTGCAAAAGCTAAGTGAAAGAGTGGAGAAACAAATATCGCAATAGTAAAATAAATATTTTTTAATGATTTCATTTTTTATTATTTCGTTTAGATTTATATATTTATATATTTCATTTTAGTGTTATATATATTTAGTTATAATGTGCGTTTAGTATCATTATTATTATACTATTTATGTTTACATGTGAAAATAATAGGAAACACAAAAATAATAACTCATTATGTGTCAATTTTTCACTCAAAAAATGTCTACAGTGGGTCTAAATTTAATGTGGGAATATATAATTTCATATGCTGCCCGCGGAGTTATGGTGCATTCCTAAAAGTGATTGGGTTGACCACCCCTGTTCTACGATGTAAGGTATTAGTATTTAGTGGCTTCAGTAAACGTTTTATTAATTTTTTTTCTAATAAAATTTCAATATTACCTCGTTTCTTATGGAATAGTGTTCATTTTTATATTTGCAATAAATTTTAAAACAAACAACAGTTATTTCAAAAGTACTGTTATTTATGTTTAAAATACAGTTATTTCAAAAGTACTGTTATTTATATTTAAAATACAGTTATTTCAAAAGTACTGTTATTTATGTTTAAAATACAGTTATTTAAAAAGTACTATTATTTATGTTTAAAATACAGTTATTTCAAAAACTATTTAAAAAAAAATAACAGTCATCTCAAAAGTACCGTTATTTTTGTTTAAAATATAGTTATTTCAAAAGTACCACTATTTTTGTTTAAAATACAGTTATTTCAAAAATACCGCTATTTTTGTTTAAAATATAGTTATTGTATAATCGTCTTACATTTATAAGATGAACATAAATTTAAAAATAAAAAGAAAATAAGGGAAAAGAAAAATTTTGAGAAAAATTTTTGTTGTTTATTTCAGAAAATTAGAATTTTTGATTTTCAAGATCCCAAATGGACATTAGCAGTGGAGATGGCTATTGTCCAAGGATTCCCGATATTGTTACTAAATGTAAATCCTGAACTAGAGTCTCGGCTGGCTGCTCTTTTAAAGCAACCACTTGGCTACCCAACTATTAAATTTAACCATAAGAGATTGAAAATCGATCCATCGTTCAAATTATATATGTTGACGACAATGATAAATCCTCTTTTTACGTATAATACTACACATCTAACTTCTATTGTGAATTTCACCATCAAAGAAAAAGGTATGTGTTTCATATCCGTTTTTATTTTTATCATTAATAAGATTTGATTTAATTTACGACTACTTAAAGATACGCTTTATTATAATATTTAAATAAATTACCTTGAAATATCTCGTTGAAGTTTGGATTATTTGTTCTGTCATCATTTGATCTTAGAAAACCAATGCTGTTCTTTTCCGTAAGTTAAATCATATTGATAACCCAGGAAAGATTGTATATTGATATTCATTGTAGCGTTTTTCCCATTAGATGAGTTGTGGCTTTTCTTTCCCAGGAGAGAGGAATGTATATTCTTTGACAAGTACATAATAATAACCTGTCACTCAAATCTGACATCAGATAAGCATTGTCATGTATAATAAGACTCATAAAATTAGCGATTGTCTGTGCGATCTTCACAGGTCGAAACAATTACAGATGGAATATGGGCTGTACCATGAGTTGTTGCATCGGGATTGGTGATAAACCATGGGCTGATCCAATGAGAAGTTGATCCCTTCTCCTAGATGGAATATGGACTGCACCATGAGTTGTTGCATCGGGATTGGGTGATAGACCATGGGCTGATCCAATAAGAAGCTGATTCCTTCTCCTAGATGAAATATGGACTGCACCATGAGTTGTTGCATCGGGATTGGTGATAGACCATGGGCTGATCCAATGAGAAGCTGATCCCTTCTCCTAGATGGAATATGGACTCACCATGAGTTGTTGCATCGAGATTGGTGATAGATCATGGGATGATCCAATGAGAAGCTGATCCCTTTCTCCTAGATGGAATATGGACTGCATCATGAGTTGTTGCATCGGGATTGGTGATAGACCATGGGCTGATCCAATGAGAAGCGAGGGAAGCTGATCCCTTCTCCTTGACGAATTTTTCTTAAAGGGAGGATTTTATATAAAGAAAGGACAAAGAGTTCTTGCAAAGAATCGACAAAAAGTGCTGATTTTTTTTATTTTTCTGAAGTGCCTGAATAGGGGCGGAGTTTCTGCCTGTTTCAAAAGTGAGCCCCCCTGTGGTATCTTGTATCATGCCGTGTGATAATTAAGGTCTGCCGCAGACCACGTGTTTTGAAATTCGACATAGACTCGAGAACTCTAAAAATCTCTGACCTTCGAGTGAACTGTACTTGTGATTTAAGCGTGCATTTGTGATAAAATTTATATTTTTAATTTTCATTTCTTTGTACAATAACCCAGAGTGCATTATATATAGTGTTTGTAAATAAAAATCAAAGTGTTGCCATGATCCTGAAAGTGTTCCTCTTCTTGAAGCCGTTAGAGGTCTAGTATGGGCCGAGACGTTACACTATATTTCAATAAGCGTAATTCTTTGATTCTTCTAAATTAACTACATTGTTCTGTCGTATTTGAAAGTATTCATATTTATCAGTGAAATTCTTAATTTTCTTCAAATAAGGCATTATATGTAAAATTTATTTTAGGTTGGAAGATCAACTATTGCCTTTAGTTGTTCTGCATGAAAGATCTGATCTTGAAAACAGAAAAGAGAAATTAGTCCACAGCATTCGAGATTGTAAAAAACAACTTTCTGAAATCGAGGATACGGTACTGAGGTAAGCTATTTAATAATCTTTGAAATTATATTGATGTATGCTACATTTTTCCATCTATGTAAGTCTACCTGTAAATAAATTTTCTAGAACATAGATAGGTGTGCTTTACCTCAGCGTTTTGACTACACAAGTCTTTTTCAACGCCCTTTGAAAAAAATTGGTTAATTTTTCACCATGTTTACTTTCTAACAATTATTTATGACGCCATACAAGTCCTATATGTATATAGTCGATTTCGAATTCAGACTGAAATGGAATTTTAGATTAGGAATTAAGGAATAGGAATTTCATTTTGAAGTGTTTTCTATGCAATAGCTTTAAAATTCTTCTAAGCTGCTTCTTGATTTTCCCATTCAAGTAAACTTTTGATTTGGAGTGTTTTTGGAAATGGGATTTGGAGGCCATACCATCGGGAAAGAAACGAAAAGTTGGAAAATCTTTAACACTTATTTAGACCACGTAAAGAGACGGTTGTGAACTTTCGATTAAGAACCGGACACGATTGTCTTGCGGAATACCTTAACAGGATAGGTGTCCTCGCCTCGAACACTTGCTCAATATGTAGAGTTGGAATATTGAATTCAGAACATCTTTTGAAATGTCCAAGGCTGAACAGGGAGGTTCAGTGCCAAAGAGAAGTCTTTGCAGTTATATTCGGAGGCCAGGGGCCTCATGGACTGAAATAAAGTGTCTACCCCTTTATTTACTCTCTTACCTTTTGACTTTTTGTGGTGTGGGAGGCTGACTTTGTTAATTGCTGTCTTGCTATATGTTTGCTTTGTTCTGCTTGTTCCTTCTTTGTGTGTGATCCTTATTGTAATGGATTGATTTCCAATAAAGTCATATGCTATAACAGAAACTAAAAATAGACATGCAGATTAGACAAAAGTTGACTCAATATGCCTAGGTCAGAGAGAATATTGGTTTAAGCTTTTGTAGTGATAGACAGAATATATCTGTTACATTAATATCTTATGAATCTTTACGAGAACAGTATATAAAGCCTGTAGATACTGTTTGTCCTTGAAAATGAACGAGAGATGGCAAATATCTCTACGATTATTAGTCGAGTTATTTATCTAACTTGTTTAGAAAATTTGTGTTATTTGGTGATTTTAAACTTTAATATAAAGTGGTTATAATATCACAATTTTAAACTTTACTCTCCTATTTTATTTATAAATCCTACATAATAAAGAAGGATGATGATCAATTTTATTTGTTTTTTTCTTCTTAAGATTGTTGAGAGCGTCCACTGGCTCCCTTTTTTAGATGACGAAGTACTTGTGGAAGCTCTTCAGAAGTCTAAAACAGCAGCTCTTGAAATTGAAGAAAAATTGTCTTCTAATGAAAAGACTGAAGCTATTATTGATTCTGCCCGTGATGTTAGTGGATATTCCCTTTTTAATACAGTCTAATAGCATATTTATAAGCATACATATTTTAAAATGAAAAATGTAAACATCTAAAACTTCTTAAGCCATTCAAATTACTTAAACGCCAAGCGTGTGGAATACTCAAACTGCGAGACCTGACCTTCAAGAAAAAGATATATTCAAAGAAAAGTTCAACATATTTTCTAAAAACTAAATCATTTTAAGTAAACGAAATAACTGCAAAAAATAAGCATAAAGCATAAGTTTGTCGATTTTTTTAATGCACAACGGAAAACTATTTATTCCCTAGTGTAAGGTGCGCATAAATTTATAGAATTGCTGGAAATAAAAAAAAAAAAACTTCACACACTCGAATTTTATTTATTTTTTTTTTTGGGGGCTTTTTGTCAGCTTTTCAACCATTCCACCCCACTGCACAGATATTTAAGACTCGAAATAAAAACGCAAACAACCTGGGTTTTTTTTTTCCCAGCTCTGTTTACACCGAAAACTATGAAATGTTCTGTACTGTGGAGTTCAGAATTCTGTACATAGAGAATGTACATCTGATGACGATTAGAGCACGTTATTTTTGTGTCCTTCAGATTTCCTAGACGAGTGTTGTTTGTGATGTCACAAACAACACTGAATTTCACACTCACTTCACACACTGAATTTTATTTATTTTTTTTTTTTTTGGGGGGGCTTTTTGTCAGCTTTTCAACCATTCCACCCCACTGCACAGATATTTAAGACTCGAAATAAAAACGCAAACAACCTGGGTTTTTTTTCCCAGCTCTGTTTACACCGAAAACTATGAAATGTTCTGCACTATGGAGTTCAGAATTCTGTACATAGAGAATGTACATCTGATGACGATTAGGAGCACGTTATTTTTGTGTCCTTCAGATTTCCTGTGACGAGTGTTGTTTGTGATGTGTTCTACTCTTGCTTAGTTTTAAAAATTAGTTATCTTAGCTGGTTATAATATCATGTACAGAAATAGTGAATCATATAAAAATAAACAAGTAATATAAAAAAAATTTTTTTTAAGTCAATCCCTATTTTTTTTTCACTATATTGCAGAAAAGTCCTTTATAAATAATTTTCATTCCTTTTTTAAGTTTATCTGGCGACCTCTATTGGTAGATACATGCAACTTAAATCTAAAAAAACTAAAATTAATCAATTAAATTTAATTGCTGAATTAATATTTAAAAAAAAACTGTATTAACATCAAGTGTCCTCCACTACAAGTTCAAAAAAATGTGTTTGAACTTGAGTGGATGAATAAAAAGTATTTTATTAAAGATTGAAAATTTGAACAAGATATAAATAGGGAGTGTGTTAGCTAATAGAAGAAATTGAAATAAATGAATAAATGAAAAACTATTGATTTCTTTTGACCGCCTTGAAACTTCAAAGTCATGGATAATGATGGATTATCTAATCAACACAATAGAAATTCGGGGAAGGATTCATCCAGTTATCAAAATCATTTTCAATCTGATTGATTTGAAACTTTGTAAACGGTTTTTTGAAACGAAGTAAGTAGTAAATTTAATAAGGCCTCAAATGCAAACTTACCACGTTGCAAGAGAGAACGAATATCTTTTGAACATCTGGCGGAACCATCATTAGTGCTCACATTAAACTTTATAAACTTGCAAATAAACTCAAATGGTTGCCTTTGTTAATGTAACTGAAATTTATTATTCTTGTATGATTTTCTCAGTATAAGTCATTACCTCTATATACATTCAGCCAGGACACTGTATTTCAAAAGTCATAAATTTGCATAATAAGTGTAAAAGCTTTAAATCATTTTTTAAACTTATTTTGAATTTGCTAATACCACTAAATTATTATTTCTGATATTATATATTAATCGTTTGTGTGTGTGTTTCTTATAATAAAATTTTCCTTAAATGTTTTCCATTTAAAATCTGTTCGATAATACTTTGAAATATACATAGTGGTAGGAATTAATAATAATTTCTAGCAGGGGTAAGTACACTTCGACGACTCGTCATCATATACCAATACAAGGTCGGAAATGCTTTTTAAAACGTAGTGTATGCAGAAAACACCTGAAATTGAAGATCATCACGTAAGTGAATATGCGGTTTATTAATAAATGTGCGCTATTAAAAGTAATAAAAAGTGAACATGAATCTATCTCGATTCCACGTAGAATCCTCCAAACAGTGCTGCGGGATATATTGGAATGGCACGTTTAATCTCGAACATGGAGAGACTGTATTATATGGTATTTGAATTATCCTGTATTATATAGAACTGTCTGTATTCAGAAATCTTACCATTTAATCTTACAAGTTCGTTACAGCTATTTGGAAATGAGCTCTCTCTTTCAATAGCTGGTTCAGGTGTCTGAAGAGGCTATGACTAGGAATACAGTAAGTCGTGGGATATTATTGAGCGTAGAAATACTTTGCAGTTGATTTGCTTTAAATAAGACTTGCTTATCATCGAGCCATGGGTATATCCACTTAATCCGCACTAGTATAGTCAACTATCCTACTACTTACTATGATGAAATGATGTGTGAACGTTGAATTAGGGTGTGAAATGAAGAATTTGCGAGAACATTTGGAGCATCAACTACCATGTCTGGGGAAAATTTCCAACTCACTATTGCTGTGCGATTCCGAGTCATCTAAGTATACACTACTCAATCTAGAAGTTTATAAACCGGATGCTATTATAAGATATATATAATTGTTAATTTAATTAAAATTGCGTTTTTGCATTATAGAAGTATTAATGTATTCGATTAAAAATTGTTATTTTCTTGTATTACAGAAATATCGACCGTGTGCTAAATTAGCAGCGATTTTATATTTTGTTCTCACCGATATGGCAAGTGTGGATTCCATGTATGTATTTACTTTGGATGCCTATATTGCCTTGTTTTTACATTCAATAAATGTATCTCCCAGAGATCCTGAAAAAGCATTAAGGAGGATTACAAAACTAAATACTTATCATCAAATAGCAGTTTACAGGTAATTATATCTATAAATGTTACATATATTACATTTTGAAATAATGTTTAAACTCTTTCATGTACAATTCTATGATACTGTTTCAGTCTTACATGGCTTAATTATTAGAAAACATTTTTGTGACGTTAGGCATTGAGCAAACGAGGATTGCTATAAGAAAATACTGCGTTATAATGTTGTTCGTTTGAGTATTTATTTATCTCTTAAATGTACTACTCATTTGGATACAATATAGATGGGAGCCAATGAAATAGAAGTTTCAAAGGACTTCATATAAGTAGTAGGGAAAAGACTGAGAGACTTATGGTTTGATAAGTTCTTAACATTCTTAATAATTTTGAAAATAAATTGCGAAATAAATGCTCTTTATCAACAACTTATGTAGTGAGTTTTAAATCTATCACCACTAAAATCCATGTTAAAAAGAAAGAATTAAATTAGCTTGTACATTTTGTGAAATTTACATATAAATTTCAAGAATTTATTAGAATTAAATTGGCGTGGCTCGGTGAACTATTAAATACATTTAAAGATTTAAACCGTAATAATATTTTTGTATTTATGTGTGCAGTATTATTGAGCTTTTCACAAAAAGATTTTTTAAAAATTGTGCGAATTAATTTTAATTCTGAATAATGTTTCCCGAAATTAAAAAGCAATCCTTAACATTCCATTTTTATAGAATTAGCATTATAAATTTTTCATCGTCTTAAAAGATTAATGGAATATGGAATAATGATTTATCCAATTATTTAAAATGATTCATTCGATTTTAAAATTCCATATTTTCAAAAATAAACGACACAGAATGATAAGTAATGCATGAATACAAAGAAGTTTTTAGATTGTGAAATGATATCATTCGTGTGTTCTTCGTGAAACTATTTCCCGAAAGGTGCTTTACAAACTTTTCAGCAACAGAAATGATAAAGACATCCGCAGAGCAGAAAGCTTTTGTGTGCTGTCGTTTACGGGATTTAAATTTGTAATCCCCCGCTCAGCTTGCAGTTCGTAAAATGTATCGAATATTCCAACCTACTGCTCAGAGTATTCAAAAATAGTACCATCAGTTATAGAGCTGTAAGTGGATGTCTTTGTAAAGAGAAAAGTGGAGGGCGACTAGATATATCTGCAGAAAATGTAGGAAGAAAGAGAGATATTTTCTACGAAACCAAATGAAATCGACTGTTTGCTCCAGTCGAGAATTGGACATTCCTCACCCTACTGCTTGACGAGTGTTAAGGCGAAAATAGTGTTACAAGCCATACAAATTGCAATACTTACAATCATTGAGATCTAGTAATAACGAACATATATTGAATATTTATCTACACATGCTGGATGATTTTTGTTCCTGACTTGTCATTAGTCAACAATAAGGGCAACGAATGCGTGGACTCTTTACTCAAAGAAGGCAGGGACAATGATCATCCCAGAACTACCATCACACTGGCAGATGCTAACGCAGTTGCCAAAAGCCGACTAATTCCTCATAACTTTAAGAAGCCCCCTAATCACGGACTTCAACTTCCCTAGGAAGTTGGCATGAGTTATTAGCAGACTCAGAACTAATCATTTAAAGAGGGATGAAGATTCTCCCAGACAAGCCCAGGGAATACATCCCCTGCAGAAATTGCCCCAACGCTTTCCTAACACTTAAGCACATTCTAGAGTGTCCAGCACTCACTCCCCATGTTTTGCTATCGGGTATGGTGCCAATCGAGGCCAACTTAAGAGAAGTCCTGTATAGTGAAGCGTCGCCGTTGCTGGTGGGCGCTGTCGTGGAGACTTTTGACTTGATCTAACTTTTTGATAATAATATTTTAAATCCATGGACACGATAACAACAACAACAACAACTTGTTATTAGTAATGAGGCCACTTTCCATTTGAGTGATCAAGTAAACCGTCATAATTTTCTCATATGGTGCCCTTACATATTCTCATACCTGGATTCAACATGAACGAGATCACCAAAAAGAGAACGTTTTTGTACGATGTTCAAATCAAGATTTAGGTGCCATTCTTTTTTTCGCGGAAAAAACAGTCACTGGTAATACCTATTGCAAATCTGGCTTTTCCCCTAAATAAAGGAAGATCTCTTCAGCTTCGTTTTCCAACAAGAGAGGGTGCCATCTCACTGGGCTATAGAGGTTCGTCGTCTCCTAACACGGAGCTACCTCGCAGGTGGTTCGGTAGTAGCTGACCAGATGACTTGATGTTACACAACTGGCCACCTAAGTCACCTGACATGACCCTATGTGAATACTTCCTTCGAGGGTTTGCAAAAGACAAAATGTATGTGCTTCCAATACCTACAAATTTATCTGAACTTAAACAACGGATTTCTGCTTCTATGTAATCAATTACTAGTGACACTTTACAGCGTGTTTGGTAGGAATTTGCATACCTTCTTTACATTATACGCTTAACTAAAGGAAGTTGTATCGAACACTTGTAAAAAATGTTCCTTATTTCTCCTTTATTACTTATCATTCTGTGCCATTTATTTTTGAAAATATAGAATTTTGAAAGCGAATGATTCATTTTGAATAACCATGTATACATAACATGGGGGCTGAAAAGTTCATAGGTTGACACATAAATTGCATTACTAGTATTAAATCCATATGATTGTTCGTTAGCCCTAACCTTCAAAAGACACGTGTATAAATTTAACAGCTGTTGCACTATTAATATGTGAGTTATAGTATTTTTAGTGTTTATCACGTGCAGCCCACTCGGCTGACTGTCAATTGAACTCCGGTGTGAAATGATGGAGCCATGTTTCATCCATTGTCCCATATCGACGCAAAAATTCGGGTTTATTACGATTTAACAGCTCCAAACACTGCTTAGAATCTTGAATTCGTTGTTTTTTGGTCGATTGTGAGCTCACGCGGAACCCACTTTGAACAGAGCTTTCGCATATCCAAATATTCATTCACGATATGTCCAACACGTTCCTTTGATATCTTTAGGGACTCAGCTATCTCAATTAACTTCACTTTACGGCTATCAAAAATTATTTTGTGGACTTTTTGATGTTTTCATCGGTAACAGCCTCTTTGGAACGTCCACTGCGTGCATCGTCCTCGGTGCTCATTTCGACTCGTTTAAATTTAGCAAACCAATTCTCTACGGTTGATTTTCCTGGTGCAAAGTCCGAATAATGTTTATCAAGCTAAGCCTTGGCTACAATAAAAAATTTTTTCGCCAAAAAGCAATGCTTTATTAACACACGAAATTCCTTTTATTCTTTTATCAAAAGTTGCTTCACTAAAAAGGTTATAACTCACAAACTAATAGTGCAACTGCTGTCATATTTATACAGGTGTCTTTTGAAGGTTAGGGCTAACTAAAAATCCCTATGGATTTAATACTACTAACGCCATCTATGTGTCAGCCTATGAACTTTTCAGCCCACCTTTTATGTTTAGTAAACATAATTTTGTTGATTTAAAAAAAAAAAAATATTTTTTTTTCCCCTGATTTTGTACTGTTTTTTTTTTGCGTGTTGCTAGAATTCACATAGCAGGACGTTTTATTAGATATTAATCATCATGTTATGTAGGAGTTATTAAAGACTTAATTTTTTTCTTGATAATTTAAAAAGTTGATAAGTGTTAAAACAGATTTTTCCTTTTTACAAATAGATATGCTTGCAGAACTATATTTGAGAAGCATGCTCTACTGCTTGCATTTCATATCTGCACAAGGATTATGTTGCTTGAGGGTAAATTGGAAAAGGCAGAGAATGATTTTTTTTATTAAAGGTGGACAGGTAATATTGCATCTGTTTGTGTTGGAATACATAAATTTGTTTGGTTGCCTTTGTTATTACCTTCTTTCTTACATTGTTATTTATTTAGAAGTTTATTTGTATAAAAAAACATTTTTACAGCAAATAATTGTAAAGTAATTTTAAGTATATTAAATGTATTGGGTTGTTGCACATGAAATGAACTTTTTAGTATTAGCTGACGTTCTGTAGAATCTACCTCTACCAGCATTAAGTTAAATAAAAAAAGTATTATATATCATTTAATTTCTTATTTTGTACTATGTCTGTACTGTTGAAAGCGTCTTAAAAGTCGCTTTTAAGTCTGGTGATGTGTTGTTGTTGTGGCTTTTCCCCTTGATTTAGAATCCTAAACCAAGTCCAGTAGATCATGCTGCAACAATAGATCGTAAACAGTCCTCTCCTCATTCAACAGTTGCCTCACAGAGGCACCAATACAATCGATGAGATGAGAGGGAGACGCGATGGCAGAACAATGACATAGGGTATATGTCTTCTCGTTTCCATTGAAGGTCAAACTCTTAGTGTGGCCAGTCCTTAGTCTAGCTAAAGCCGTTTGAGCAGGTCTAGGACAGGAGCACCGCAAGGACATACCAGGATATTTAGCAGCGTACCATACATGAATTGGTGGCGACCTCCAAGCGGTATTCACTCTGGCTAAAGTCATGGAATGAACCTCTGAAGCTAACAGATTGGATAAAGAAGCTTTGGGAAGTCTGGTGATGTTTTGAAGGAAAAGGTCGAAGATAATCTTTCAATATTTATTAGATAGCTTGCTGTTTATCTTGAAGTAGATACAGTGACAGTTTTGAGAAATCTAACAAAGCTTGAAGAAGAGGTGAAAAACTTGACAAGTGGGTTCCACACGAATTAATAGATAGTCAGAAATAGCAATGCTTGCAGATTTACACATCATTCGGTATTCCGTAAAGAATTTTTTTTTCTTTTTGGACAGTATTATCAATCGTAAGAAAAAGTGGATATTGTATGATAACCATAAACACTCTGAACAGTGGCTAAATGCATATGAAAAGCTTAAACATGAATCCAAATCAAACTTACATCCAAGGAAGACAAGAAGTATAGAATATTTATTTAGTTTATTAGTAAAATATATTCAATAGAAGATACTTCATTTAAAATAATATTAAGGTATTTAAATTTAAAAAAAAAAAAGGATTATTTTATGCAAGTAATGTAAGAAAATTTATGTACATGTAAGGAATATTATGATTAGTAATACATAAGTGTTAAGGTAATGGATTGAATTGGCAGTATGTTAAGTTAATTGGATTATTTAAAGAAAACATTTGCTGTTTTTTTTAAAAAAGATGGAAAATCTTTAAATCCTTTAAAGGTACAACTAAAAACCTCCAAATAAATTCTTCTTAATGCAATATTTAGTGAAATCGGGTCTATATCAAAAATCACAACAATTTATTAACTTATTCAATTAATTAAATCTTTCGCATAAATTATCTAAAATATATATCAGACTAACAAAAATAGTTTTTCCCCATAAAAACATGTGTCTGTAGACACAACCTTAAAATGCAATTGGTTTAAGGAGAAATTTTTAAAAAATGACAAGGAAGCGTATAGCACAGGATCATAAGAAAATAAAATTTTAATATTAAAAGTACATAAGCCATACGTCCCGGTCTAATATGACTGTGAAGCATTGGGCGTAGGGCTGACAACCCTACCCAGTATAAAGAAACCATCTCCTGTCTACCAGTAGGCAGACGGCCCTGGCCCACCATGGGCTGCAGTGCTAGGGAGTTAGTTGCAAATTTTTTTAAATATTATACATTTCCAAAAAAATTTTATCATCACCAGGAATGTATTCTTTGCATTACTGACGCATACATTGATTGAGAAGTTAAAAAATGTGCCCAAGGAAAATAATTCAACAACTTTTGGTAGTTTATTCCCTCATATATCGCCGGCAAAAAAGAAATACCTCTTAAAAGTACCTATGTAGCTTTTAAATTAAAAATATTCCTCGTCAGAATTAATATTTAACATTTATTATACATAATTAACACTAATAAATCAAAGTAAATGAACGAATTAAATGGTTTTTATACCAAAATGTAAGCTTATTATATAGGGTGTCCACGTTGAAACCTCCCTGATTTCAAATGTTAATTGTAAGGAAACTATGAGTCCTAGAGATATGCGGTATCATGAATAGCAACACAACAAGTTTATTTTGCTGAAATTTGCTTTCTGTAAAAGTTAATTTTTGTTGTATGCATTATTGATATTCCATGCAGTTGCGATTCGTCTATTGCAGTATTTGACTAATGAGCAGAGATGACAGCAGCACAAAAGAGAGACGAAAGGGACAAAGACAAAAAGAGAGTGCAAGAACTCTAACAGGTGATATGAGACGAAATCTCCTATTAGAGTTCTTGCACTGTTGTCATCTCTGCTCATTAGTCAAATACTGCAATAAAATAATGGCAACTACATGACATATCAATAATGCATACAACAAAAATGAACTTTTACGGAAAGCAAATTTCAAAATAAACTTGTTATATTGCTATTTATGATACCGCAAACAGCAAATCTCTAAGGTCCATAGTCTTTTTGCAATCAACATTTGAAATCAGGGTGATTTCATGTAGACACCCTGTATAATAACAAAATTATACTAAATTTAAGCTTAAAAGACATTTAAAATTCTTAAATGATGGTGAGATAAAAAAGTAAATATTAACCAGATCCAGCATTCTGAGAATTTTAAGTTCTTGAAACAGAAAGAACTAAAGTCGTATCTGATCTGCTAGTAATTGGAAAATGAAGCATCTTGTCTTGTGTCCCTTTAATCTTACTATCGATTCATTTAACTTCGATGCTCGAACAAAAAAAATGTCAAAATGATATAGTCTTTAATGTGGCCACATATTTCTAAGCAAAAATAGATTATTTTATTAATGTAAAGTACTGGCAAGTACGCTTAATGTAAAGTACTATAAAGTACGCTTAAACTTTGTCTGCAACTGATTCCAATTCAAATTTTCCTGAAGATATTCCTATTTTAGTAACCATATCGATTTCTAGTAATTTTACAAAATATTTTCAATGATTAAAACTTTAATTGTTATTTATCGTGTTTCGTTATTTTAAAAACAAACACGCATTTTCTTGTAACATTCTATAGGTAACCGATCGTTCTAACCAGCCACCCAATCCATGTTCGCAATGGCTCTCGCAAGAAAGTTGGGATAACATCACTCAGTTAGAGCGTTTGCCAAGGTTCTTGAGTATCACTGTATCCTTTGATGAAAATTCCAGACTGTGGGAGGACTGGTATTTGACTTTGGAACCAGAAAAGAGGCCTCTACCAGGTATTCAAAAGCGATACATTTCAATCATTAGAAAGAAAAAAAAGGAAAACTGTTCTCTTTTTTAAAAATTCAGCATTCGTGTCATTAAAAGAATCATTTTAGATTTTTAAACGAATCGATTAATATGTTTATATCGTTTAGTGATAGGACTGCTCGTTGAATAGCCCATTGGGATTTATGATTTACAAGGACAGGTCAACTTGGTTGACATTCATAATAAAAAACAGGTTTAACAATCAATCAATATGCTTCATGGATCTAGAACATTTTATGAATACCAACGGAGATTTTTGTGTACATCAATTGGAAAATTCACTGTTCACATTTATGAGCTGCACAATTATTTTCACTGAAGATGCAGGCTCATCATCTTTCTCATTCGAATTTTAATTTCCCTTTAAATTCCTTTTCTTTTTCTATTTATTTCCATGTTAACTTCTAATTTTGCATCTTCTGATAAAATCTCATTAAGTGTTTTATTCCTACTGCTATAATCAGGAATATTTCTACTAGAAACACTTATGAAAAAAAACATTAGAAGACTATAAAAGTTAATTTTTAACAAGGCTTTTCATATGGCAAAATAAAAAATATATATATAAAATAGAATTATATAAAAACATGTATGGGCCTGAATGGCCGAGTGGCTAGCGCTCTGGCGCTCGGTACCACAGGTTTCGTGTTCGAGTCCCGGCGGTGCCATGGATGTTTGTAGTGGTTCGGAATCCACTTTAAACTGTAGGTCCCGGTCTAATAGGATCGTAGAGCGTTGCAGGGGCATTGTTACTCCGCGTCCGTGGCTTATCTTCAAGTTACACGCGCCCCCTGGGTAATGCAAAGTGAGTACGTTTGTACAGCGCTTGCCTTAAGGCATCCAAGACCAAGCTGTCTAAGTGTTTGCCAGCCGCATTAGAAAGAAAAATATAAAAACATGTTTCTAGCAGAAAATACTATTATATTAGATGTGTTACTTATAAAGTATGTAACTCAAGAAATTAAAATGGAAAAAAAAAAAATACTGCAAATGTCAGAATCTACACTCTTTAGGACGAAGCATGCTTGCAACCAGTAGGGTACGAGATAAAATGTTTGCTCACCATTTTAACGATATAAAATGTTTAAAGTTTTCAAACTCAGTTTTCTTGAAAATTATTAAGATTTGAACTTTACTACTTCATCCCACTAACTTCCTAGTCAAGGTGTGTTTGTAAAAATTTCCGTCAAATCGGTGACGGACAGTTCGTGACCTCTCCTTGTAAGACAGTTTGTTTCGGAACTCGGACAGTAATAACAGGAAAGAATACGACAAATCCATAAACCTGAAAGTTTAGGAAGATGTAAGGAGGGAGCTAACCCAGATGAAAACATTTCAATGGACTAAAAATTAATAGAACATATCCACTTTATTTTTAATTTGTAAAATTAAGTAGCAAAGTTAATTTATGAAGCTATCATTGTATTTTTCATAAACTTCTTTATTACCGTTAACATATGGACTTTTCTAAAGGTGTTTGGCGAAATGTATGTTCAGGCTTTCACATGTTGCTACTGATTCGATGTCTACGACTTGATAGATTGACGAGTTGTATGGCCCAATTAATTAGTGATACGATAGGCAATAGGTGAGTTTCTTAACTATTTTTTTTCCAAAAAAACCACAAAATGCAGACGCTATTTTCTCCTTATTTTGCAATGAAACTGGTTAAAATATGTGCTTTTTAATGAATAATATACATGCCGTATGACACTATAGATGCCCTTTTTCTTTCTAGTTTTTTGGAATATCCTAATATTGCTATTGATGAAATATTCAGAGACAGTACTCCAAACAAACCTCTGGTCTTGTTTACAGCATCACGTGACACGGTAAGAGATTTTAAACTGATCTCCTTTTTCTATGACGCATTTGTTTTTTGTTTTTATAATATAGTCCAGGAGTGGCCAGCCCAAATGATCTTGCGCATCCTAACTCTGCGGGCCGCATACCGCTATAGACTTTTTTTTTTTGGAGTGAAAAATAGAAACACGAGTTGCTATTATGTTTACTATTATTCTTACATGTAAACATAGAGAGTATAATAATAATGATGATACTAAACGCACATTGTAAAGAAATATATAACACTAAAAGGAAATATTATATATATAAACAAAATAAAAAAATGAAATCAATAAAAACTATTAATTTTACTAGTGCGGTAATTGTTTCTCCACTCTTTCACTTAGCTTTTGCAAATCGATCTCAATTTGGATATTTGCACAATGGGTGTAAATGGGTGTTGCAGGTTAGCTTCCGTTATGTTTGAGCAAGTTAAATGTTTGTCAATTTCATTTCCGAAAAAAAAAAAAAAAAAAACCCCGATTCGCAGGTTAAGTTGAACCAACTTTTTTGTGACAGATTTCTCAAATTGGATGCACACATAATGTATTTTTAATACATTGGTTTTCACTACTTTGGCTAATATAAAATAAATATATTTTGTACAAATGCGATAAATCTCACGGGCTGGTAAAATGTTCAAGGCGGGCCGAAGGTTAGCCACCCCTGATTTAATCACTACTTTCCGTTAGTATTTTTTATATAGAAGTATCTATTGTCATTTCAGAATCCCGAAAAGATTATTGAGAAATTAGCTGTGAATTTAGAAGTGCGATTCCGTGCCATTTCCCTCGGTAAAGGACAAGAAAATGCAGCATCGCAGCTCATAATTGATTCAGCAAAAATGGTGAGATGATTCTAAATGCAAATGTTTATAAATAGTTCTTTTTCTACAGTCCGTCTATTATAAGCAGGTTGGATTTAAACAAGTAATAAAAAAAAAAAAAATTTAAGTCAATTCCTACTTTTTTTCACTCTATTGCAGAAAGTCCTTTATAAATAATTTTCAGTCATTTTTTAAGTGTATCTGGCGCCATCTATTGGTAAATATATGTAACTTAAATCTAAAAAAAACTAAAATTAATTAATTAAATTTAATTGCTGTATTAATATTTAAAAAAACTATATTAACATCAGTGTCATCCATTACAAGTTAAAAAAAAAAAAAATGCATTTGAACTTGAGTGGATGAATACAGAGTATTTTATTAACGATTGAAAATTTGAACAAGATATTTATAGGGAGAGTGTGAGCTAATAGAAGAAATTGAAAAAAACCTTAGCTTACGTCGGATTATAAGCCATTCCACATAATAAGTTCGTTTGTTTGTTTTTGATTCTAAAACCCTCCGCTATAAAATATTTTTGCGCATAGAATAGATAGATTTTATTTGTAAGAGAGAAATATAAAGAATATCAAAGAATGTATTAATATAAGAAAGTCCTGAGAGCATTGGCAAAGAGTACCATTATTTCACAAAAATTAAGTATAACGATACGTCGATGTGTGGTAATGGGAATGACATCTCAGACGAGTTTGAGATGTTTTACAGATGGATAAATTAATAATTAACTCCAAAAATGATAATATTTTCAATTATCTAGAAAATGTGAGGATTTCAAATTGACGGAAGCTTTTTTTAATTCGTTTCTACCAGAATCTAAAATTTGAAATTTTTTTCCTTGTTTATTTTATTAAAATTGATTTTTGTATTTTCCAATGGACCTTTTTTTATTTACCTTTATTTGTTATAGTTTTTGGTAATGTGTTCCTTAATCTTTTTTTTTTTTTTTTTTGCTATTTTGTGCTTTCCACTAAAATTTAATTTTATTGTATTATTATTACGTCAAAAACGCTTTTAAAATATTAAAACGTTACACTACTGTAGAATTTATACATTTGTCATCAAAAAAGTATAAATAAACATATTCGAATTGTCTGTGAATTATGTCAGAAAATTCATTTTATTAATTTATTTGTATATTTCTTCATTTTGTCAAAAATTACGCCTGTAGTTTTAAACATTGCTACCATTTATAGAAAAGAAATTAAGATACTCCCATAATATTTTCGCTCATTTATATGCATAGGATCAAATTAAAAAAATTTTTGGTTTGACGATTTAAATTTAAAATTTTATAATAAAAATTAATCAATTTTATTTCAACAGATTCTTTACTACTTTTGATCGAAAATAATAATTTCTTTATTTTTATTTAAAATAAAAATTAATCAATTTTATTTCAACAGATTCTTTACTACTTTTGATCGAAAATAATAATTTCTTTATTTTATTTAAAATAAAAATTAATCAATTTTATTTAAACAGATTCTTTACTACTTTAGATCAAAAATAATAATTTCTTTTATTTAATTTAAAATAAAAATTAATCATTTTTTTATTTTAAAAAAACAGATTCTTTACTACTTTTGATCGAAAATAATAATTTCTTTATTTTATTTAAAATAAAAATTAATCAATTTTTATTTCAACAGATTCTTTACTACTTTTGATCGAAAATAATAATTTCTTTATTTTATTTAAAATAAAAATAATAATCAATTTTATTTCAACGGATTCTTTACTACTTACTTTTGATCGAAAATAATAATTTCTTTATTTTATTTAAAATAAAAATTAATCAATTTTATTTAAACATATTCTTGACTACTTTTGATCGAAAATAATAATTTCTTTAAAATAAAAATTAATCAATTTCATTTAAACAGATTCTTTACTACTTTTGATCGAATATAATAATTTCTTTATTTTATTTAAAATAAAAATTAATCTTTTTTTATTTAAACAGATTCTTTACTACTTTTGATCGAAAATAATAATTTCTTTATTTAATTTAAAATAAAAATTAATCATTTTTATTTGAACAGATTCTTGACTACTTTTGATCAAAAATTATAATTTCTTTATTTTTTATTTTCATAAAATTAATTAATTTTATTAAAACAGATTCTTGACTACTTTTGATCGAAAATAATAATTTCTTTATTTAATTTTAAATAAAAATTAATCAATTTTATTTAAACAGATTCTTTACTACTTTTGATCAAAAATAATAATTTCTTTATTTAACTTTTTAAAATAAAAATTAATCAATTTTATTTAAACAGATTCTTTACTACTTTTGATCGAAAATAATAATTTCTTTATTTTATTTAAAAATAAAAATTAATCAGTTTTATTTAAACAGATTCTTTACTACTTTTTGATCGAAAATAATAATTTCTTTATTTAATTTAAAATAAAAATTAATCATTTTTATTTGAACAGATTCTTGACTACTTTTGATCAAAAATTATAATTTCTTTATTTTATTTTTCATAAAATTAATTAATTTTATTAAAACAGATTCTTGACTACTTTTGATCGAAAATAATAATTTCTTTATTTTATTTTTAAATATTTTAATATTATAAATAAAATATACATTTAATACGAAATATGAAAAAATAAATAAAAGCAACTGAAACGAGAATTAAAAAAAAATTTTTAATCAAAACATAAAGAATAGACATTCCATTGTTTTTATTTTTACAATTTCGTTCATTTTTTTTTTATCGCACTTGGTCAAAAAATGGGTCAGACAACAAAATCTTGATCAAGTCCAAGAACCAGTGCGGTCTCATGGAAGGAAGGAAAGGGAAACACCTTTTGTTGTGATGGAGCAATTTTATTTTTTATTTTATCAATTTTATTTAAACAGATTCTTGACTGCATTTGATCAAAAATAATAATTATCTATAATATTTTTTTTTAATTAGGGATATTGGGTCTTCATATCTAAATGTCATCTATTGTTGCATTGGTTGCCAGCATTAGAAAAGTTTGTCAGCAAACTTCAAGCAATAAAAGTTCATGAAAAATTTCGCCTCTGGCTGGGATCAGCTCAGAAAGCATTTTCCTACATCCATTTTGCAAAACAGTATTCTTGTAACGCTTGATTCTCCAAAAGTAAGATTTAGTTATTATTCTTTCTATAAATTTATAACAGCATTTAAAATATCTAGAAAAAATTTCTTTTACACTAATATTTAAAAAAAAAAAAATTCTTAAGAAAAATTTTAAAATATTTGTTATAATTTTATTTTTCTAATATTTACAACGCATGCAGAAATTAAAGCATAAGTATGTTATACTTATACAACATTGATTCCTTGTTAATTTTCTATAGCAACTTGTACGGAATATTTCGCTGGTGACTTTTTCTTGCACCTGTGGTACTTGTTTAATTTTAATAATCTTTGTAATGAGATGTAAAAGTAATTATGTATATTTTAATCACGAATTGTAGTTGAAATAGTGGTATAGAAATCTAGTAAAACCCGGCATACTTTGCCCTGACAAAAAATTGCATTGTAGAAAATTACATATCGCTAATATATTCTCCATGTTCCAATATTTGTGCATACTAATTTTCAGGTATATTGTTTGAATAGCATATAAGATTAAATGTTGCAGCAGCACCTGGTGGCAAGTAACAATAAAGTGGATAGCGTGAACCTATTTTCCACACTCGAATACATATTATTACCAATTTTCATAGCGATTGGTTGAACGGTATAGAAGTTGATATACTGCAGCAGCATCTGGTGGCTACTTACAACAAAGGGAATAACATAAAAACATTCTCCATCTTTTGTCAAACCCACAAAAATTTGATCAAAATCAGTCAAGCCATTTAGAAGAAGTTCAGTGACAAACACACGTACAGAAGAACCCGATTTCAGCGCCACTGTCTAGTGTCTGGCGTTCGGTGTAGTTGTGCCATGGATGTTTGTAGTGGTTCGAATCCACTTTAAACCGTAGATCCGTAATATGACTGTAGAGCGCTGAGCATAGGGCTGACAACCATCTGTAAAAAAAAAAAAATCCCATGTTTCGAAGTCTGCCAGTTGGCAGACGGCCTTGCTCACCAAAGGGATGTTGCGCCGCTGAAGAAGATATATACATACTAACAGAACATGGCAACTAACAAAATAAACATGGCATACTAACAAAACATTCTCCATGTTTTGTCAAACACCCACAAAAAATTTCATCAAAATCGGCCCAGAAGTTTAGGAGGGAGTTCACAAGTGCAGAAGAATTATATATATAAAGATAAGCCTTGGAAAATCTGAATGAATCGTTTATTCTCTGTCTTCTTCTTCTAGAGCATACGTGGACATATGTTGACATTATATGACGAATTCATCACTGAACAAGACATCAAAACTTCTACTTGTGAACTAAAGTACAGGAGCCTGTTGTTTTCAATGGCCTTTTCCATTCTGTGCTTGTTGAAAGAAAAAGGTTTCAGAATCTGGGATGGAATTTTAATTATAACTTTAGAAAAAAGAAGATTTCAAGGTATTGACATCTTTTTGTATTTGATTTGCGAATTAAAGTAAGGTTTTAAGATATATTCTTCTATCCAAAGTGAATGGCGCTAATGAAGTTTGGAGCAAGGCAGAATCTATAAGAAATAATTTAAAAGTGGTCTATATCGACAATTTAAACCCCTGTCCCCTGTCTATAGCCACAATTTATTAATTTTTTTTGATCACAAATCACGGAATGCGATTTTAGCCATAATTAAAAAATATAAAACAAAAAATTATATAAATTATGTTCGTGTTTCCTATGAGGTATTACAAAATTTTATAAAACATTGTATTATTTGAAAATCCCATAATCGACCTCTTAAAAAAAAAAAAATGAAACACCTTTAATAACTTTCGAAATAATCCTTACATTTTGGCTGCAAATGAATCCAAGAGAACTAATTTATGGAGCGAAGCTGGTGATTAACAAAATTAATGAGGATGGTTAATTAATTGCTTATTCAAAATTATTATTACAATATTAAAAATATTTGACCTAGAACTTACCAGAACTGATTTTTATGAAATTCCAGGTAACCCTTAAAACGCAGAAATTGCATTGTGATACAAAAAGGGTCGATATCACAAATCAAGTGTGAATAAAAATAAAATATTAATTTTAATCTGTCAGCAAATAATAAATATCGCGAAAAATGGTCGATATATTACAATATTTTTATGACTTAACAAACAATTTTTAATGTACAAACAAATATTTTATGACTTAAAATGCGTTGGTAAAAAAAAAAAAATAATAAATACTAATTATGAATCACGAAAATGAATTATAATGCCTTAAAAAATTATAGCATTTCCAATTCTTAATTCTTTTGAGGAAGATTTTTAAGCAAATAGTTTAAAAAACACCTTTTTAGCAATAAAAAATAATAAAGTTTTTGTTGAATCAAAATTAACTAATAAGAATTGAGACCAATTGAAAAAATAATAAATTCATAGAAAAACATTGAACTTGTACATGTTGAAGTTTTTTTAAGTTTAATAAAATACAAGCAAATCTTTAGCTTTACATATAAAAGAGATGCAGTAAAATTTCATTAAAAACCATTTAACAATAAACTGAATTCTACTTTGCCACATAAAATAAATCCTTTAAGAATAATAATAATTGTTTACTTAAATCTCTAGGTTTCTTCTATGTTGCTTAAACTATATCTAGAGGAATACAAAAGACACTCCATGGGCAGCTCTAAAATCATTGATTGCAGAGACTATTTACAGTGGCCATATAGCTGACAAAAATGACGACGTCTTATGATGACTTGTCCCATGACCAAATATTTTTGTGATGAAGTTTGTGCTAACGTCAAACATCGGTAAATTATTAATATTATAAATAAGTCGTTCAAATATTAATTACCGTAATTTCAATCTATAATCCTCAATTGTAATTTTGGTGGTAAGAAGAGAATGATCTGATATAATCCACGAGTGCTTATACAAATGCTTATGAAGCTCAGTTTTCTATCCGGGTTTAAACTAGCGCGATTAACATTTAAAAAATGTCTGTTACTGCCAGGAAATGAAATCACCAGTTCTAACTGATAGGCAGGAGTTCTATTCAGCACTGGGCTAATTGGCCCAGTGTTAGAGACAGAGTGTATCTATTCACAAAAAGCTAAAACATCTTTCAGTGGATCATCAGATCCACATACGAATCCCCCTCCCATGTCGGCATTGGGGAATGAAATGGCAGATGCATTGGCCAAACGGGTGCTAGTGAGGTATTGGTTCCATGAGCCTTACCTACACAGAAATTTACTCACAAAGCTAAATTAAATGGAAAAACAATTTGGGCTACTCCCCCAGTGCACCAGTGGTCTCCGGGGCCATCGACTTGGCGGTACGCTGGCGCCAATTGTGACGGGCAAGGACAAACTGCAATCACCCGTTTGCTTTCAGTGAACATCTCAGATAGTTTGAAAGCTTTTTCGACACTTGCACCAAGTGCTCCTCTGAGCAGGCTTCACCATCTCACGTCTTGGAGTGCCTGGAGCTCAGATGTCCAGGATCTCCTGACAGTCCGTTGATGGTCTTGGACTTTCTTCGGGCATTTGGATTCATGGACCTAGTCTAGCCTCGCTGGACTTTGGGGATAGGCGAAGAAAGGAGACATTTCAAAAATCATTTTCGATGCCAAAAAAATATTTAAAAATGCGTATTACATCAGAAGTTAGCGGGTGAAAACTTGATAATATAAGCAAAACACTGGATATACTATATTCTATGAAAATACAACGAAATAAATAGGTTCATTTGAAGCATGCAAGAATAAATTTCATAAAAAAAATATCTAATAACTTTACGTTTTAAATTACCTGATTCTAAAAGGCAATATAGTTTTTGTTTCCTTAACTTATAATATTTATAATTGTTAAATGAAAATATGAATTATAGTTACAGTCAATCAAGCAATGCAAAACTTCCATTCATTTTTTTTTTTCTGGAGAAAAGTATTTTTAGGCGGCGCATTTATCAGACTTGTCGATTTCTTTTATTGATCTATTAGGAAGTGGGTTTTTCTTTCCATCAGTCTCGATCGAAGACAGAGGTGCGAGGCTTTCTCGATGTACCCACCTTGATGTAATGTATTTTTGAACTGTGATAGCAAAATGGGTGCAGTCCAGGATAAAGCTGAATGTGCTACATATCTGCCTTAGTAATGGCAAAAGACTTTTAAGTCAACGGCATTGGAAAACAAATATTATTTACTTTAAGAAATAATGTTAAAGGAAATTAGATTGATCAATAAAATCTTGAGTTTAGTGCATTTCCTATTTTTTACTTTCTCTTCAAAAGACATCTCTTTTCACTCGATGAAACTGATGATCCGAGACTTTTTTCCGGAACGCTCTATCTGATAATCTACTTGAAGGCAACTGATCCTAAAACCTGGTTTTCTTTATTCTAAACATCCCTGATCAGCCCAGGTTTAAAGCTGTTGCCCTTTTTTTGCCTCCTGACGGGCCATAACTGTATGGCCAATCATCTTTTTCGAATGAAGGTATTTGCAGGCCCAAAATGCATGCTCTGCAGTCTTGGAGAGGACATCATCACCTTCCTGTCTGCCCTGCACTTGTTTCCTCTCTACTGGTAAGGGGGTCGTTACTGGGAGCTAGGAGGGCCTTTTATGGGCTAAGCTATGTCACTATGTTATTTCCTTCATTTCTCGTTGTTGTTTTTATGTTCCTTTGCGTTCTTTTTTCTTTTTCTTTTTGTTACTTATTGTAGCCTGCCATTGGAAATAAAACTTTCTCTTCAAATTTGTCAAGAAGTGTTCTTTCTCCATAGAAATTCATGCTGATAAAAATTTATTTGTTACAGTTTATCCACCGTTTCTGAGTACAGTGTTCCAGAGGACGGATCTTTGGAGACACCCTACGTAAACTTTTATTGCAGAACTTCCATTGCGGAGGCTCCGGAAGTTTTCGGCCAACCTGGCAATGCCGTAGTGCCTCATTTGATTGAAGACGGAAAAGAAGTACTGAATGATTTGAAGAGAATAAAAAGGAGAAAGTTTTGCTTCTGAGTGCCAGTAGTGATATTCAAGTGATTTGTTTCACACGATTCCTTAAAATATACCTACCTTAATTTTTGTCGTACAAATTTGTGTGTACATCAATGTCATTTTTTTTTTTATTTACAAATGGCAATATAAATTACAAGAAAAGAATTTTTTTTTTTAATTTTAAAACAATTTTTTCAACTTAGAAGTTTTTCTGGTCCGACCTACATAAATATCGCTTTTTTTCCCGTATGCACTCAATGTTTAGCTTTTTTACATTATGCGTACTATAAATTGAATAAATCCCAAGTTAACTTTTTCAGCACTGATTATTTTATAAAAATTGTTAATCGTAAGCATCTTGTTTGACAAAATATTTATGAATTTGTAAAAATAAAAACATTAAACAAAAAATTCGTGACATCGAAGTATAATTTTTAATTTTATATTTGTTTCAAAAAGTTAAGCGTGGTACATTTATTAATTCATTATTAAATGACTGAAAATATTACCAGTACCGGAAATATTACCAATTTACATGAAGAATAATAAAGTATTTGAGGGGCCTAATGGCCAAGTGTCTGGCGCTCGGTATCATAGGTTTCGGATTCAGGTATCCGGCGATGCCATGGATGTTTGCTGTGGTTCGGAATCCGCACTGACGCGGGTCCCGATCTAATAAGATCGTAGAAGTACTGTGGAATAATGTTACTCGCGCGTCCGTAGCACTATCTTCAAAGCTGCACGTACCCACTGGATAGTGCTAAATGGTGATATTATGATTTTCAGCCTTTGCCAATGGTATAAGGTAACTTCTGTATTGTCAGCTGCATTAGAAATAACAACAACATAATTAACATTTGTAAAAAAATTAAAACATTATACACATAACAATTTTCAAGAATTGAGAACTCTAAGGGAAGTCTGAAGTAGCACTGATTTACAGAGCTTTGAAAATTTACACGTATTTCAATAAATATTTAATCATCAACCTTTGATACGAAAATATTGGTGATGATGTTAAAAAGAAATCGCTTACCCTATTCGTTATGGTTAAGGTTGATGAAGTAATTAGAAATAGACATCTAAAGCCCCTGTACCAAAGTATCTAATGTTTCTCATAATAATCCTATTAATTCCAATCTTAAAGTTACACTATCCCAAGCTGGAAGGTCAAAGAGCCTGTCTCTTACAACCCTTCTATATACATATATAAAAAATAATTTATTCGTGCTAATTATTTACATTATTCATGTTATTCAGTACTAATTATTATTTTGTGCATATATATTCCTTTTTGAATTGTTTACATTTTATAAAGTAATTTTTTTTTAAACTTGATCTTTTTAGAAATATTTTTAAATAATTTTCTTGTTAAACTTTTTAATAAACCATTAAACTTAGTTTTAATCCATAAAGGTTTCAAAAGCTATGCTCCGGATCTTAAACTTCAAATTCCGGATTTAATCGACGAGATGGCAGCACTAGATATCCTCAATGAAAAACCAGATCCTTACAATGAAATTTTAGGTTCAAGGAAGTAGAGTGGTAAAAAGAACTATTTTTACAGGCCAGGTAGCTGTAGAACAGATTTTTTTTATTAAACCTTTTACTAGTTACAAAATATTTTCAGTCCTAAATAATCATGACGTATATCAGATACAAAAAAAAAATTTTAATTAATTGATAGTTTCAAATATTTTTTAATAATGTGATCCATATTCTATAAAAAAAATTTTGCATTTTAGAAGTCTTTCGCATTTAAATAAACATAATAATAAAAAGTAGTTTGATGTAAAAATGGCACAATTACGTGATTACAATATAACTATGTAATATTCTTTTGTTTATTTCTGTTTTAAAATTTTTTTAAATGTGTATAATATAAATAATGTTATTTTTTTAATAGAAATAGAAGGGCTTAAAATTACTTGAAAGTTATAAGAATACATCATTAACGTGTTATGTATTTTTAAAGCATGTATCAGTACCTGATATCAATGGAAGTTCAAGTTTAGGTTTTTTATGGTATTGAGATTTTTTTACTACTGTGCTTAAAAATTAAAACCAATTTTTTTTTTTTAAAAAAACTCTTTATTTATTCTTCTTCAAATTTATTTCATCGCCTTCAAAGTAATCCCTTCCGGACACAATGCGCTTATTTCGGACACAATGTCAACTTTTTCCAATCCTCAATGCATGCTAAAAAGTCATCAGCGGGATGGCCTTCAAAGCGCGCGGCGTTTCACGTTGAATCTCTTCCAATCGGTAACTCAAATGGTGTCTCCCGGGTGGTCTTTTGAGTTTCGAGAATAGCCGGATGTCGCACTGTGTGAATACGGTGGTTTGTGAAGATGATATGGGTTTCATTTTGGCGAAAAGTCATGAAGAATCAATGCAGTGTGAGCTGCACTGTTTTGGTTGCAAGCACCAATCTTTAATTTTTGGACGTGAGGACTTCATCAGTTGAGGTTGATGATCGACCAGAGGGCTTTTCGTCTTCAACGCGTTCTCTGTCTTCTTTGAACTGTTTATAACTCTTGTAAACATTTCTTTCCGATATAGGAATGCTCACCGAATGCCTTCTGCAGCATTCTATACGTTTCCCATAAACAAATTTAACGCAAGTTCTTTGCCCAATTAATTCAGACATTTCAAAAATCGCCTGAATCAGTTTTGGCGTCTCACAAAGCCAAGCGTAACTGAAACACTAATGAATATTCTGACGTAAAATTTCACACAGATGTCAAAGACAAGTGCGAGCAATCTAAAAAAGAAAAAAATTGAAATTTCAAAAGCCCCGGAATTTTAAATTGAAACTTGGTTTACTTTTTCAGATACAGCAGTAGTATCGGCGAAACCACCATTGGAATAAAAGAATAATGAAAAGTCGCCCGTTATACCACACTTTTCTTTACCTCCAAGCATGCGTCATATAACGAGGGGCTGCTGTATCTATAGCCTATTTCAATTTTGTGATATTTTTAAATAAAAAACTTCTTATTCTATACATAATTTCATTCATCCTATGTATGGTTAATGGTGAAAAATTTAAATTAATTTGTAATGTTTCAGACAAGAAGGTACAGCATTCTCTTGAATTCAGTTATGCAATCTTTAAATGAACTTGAAGCAGGTATCGTGGGCAAAATATTAATGACTGAAGCTTCAGGAATTTTCTGAAATGATAATGAAGATGGAAGTTCCGGCTCAATGGCAAAAGGTAATATAAAATAAAAGTAATATAGCCAATCGAAAATATCATCAAATAACAGTATAATCAACAAAATAAATAATACATTATTAATGAAGGATCTATAAAGATTGATATTTTTGTTATAGTATTAGATAAACAATGTGTATTTAAGTAACAGCGTTATCTTTATGTGTATGTGTGGGCTTTCAATAGTATATAAGCAATGAATAAAGCGGGCCTAATGACCGAGTGTCTGGCGCTCGGTACCACAAGGTCCCTAGTTTCGAATCCTGGCATTATAGGTCTCAGTCAAATAGGATTGTAGAGCATTGTCTTCAGCCTTCGTGGTTCCTCGCTAAAGTGAAGCTGCATATTACCCCTAGCCGTGGGCCAGTTCCCACTGCGACAGGGTCTGTGGACCTGGTGTAGGCATTCCCTACCAGGAGGATTAGTAACAACAACAACATGATGAATAAACCAATTGCTAAAAATAAAAATCAAATTGCCAGAAGTAAAGTGTGAATTCTATTTTGAACCCATCGATAATAAAATCAAAACCATCGATAATGAAAAAAAATTTGACATTTAATTATTTATATTTGAAGATTTGAAAAGAATATATGTAAAAAGTAAGTTTCTAACAAAAAAATCTTAATTATGTATAATTGAAGTGTATTTTTAGACTTTAAATAATTGTATTTTATGAATAATACCCATATTAATTTTAATAAATATATTGACTGCCATTTTGATTCCTTTTTTACTTCCTACTATTAGCTCATTCTCCTATATATATCTTGTTCAAATTTTCAATCGTTCATAAAACACTTTTTTATTCCTCCACGCGAGTTCAAATACATTTTTAACGTGTAGTGGATGATTGCTGGATGCTAATACAGTTTTTTTTAAAATTTTTAATTCAGTAATTAAAAATTTAATTAATTAATTTTAATTTTTCTTTAGATTTAAGTTGCATTTAACTACCAATAGATGGAGCCAGATAAACTTAAAAAATGAATGAAAATTATTTATAAAGGACTTTCTGCAATAGAGTGAAAAAAAAAAAAAGTTAGAATTGACTTACAAATTTTTATATATATATTCTTGTTTATCTCTTAAATGTGCTACTCATTTGGATACAATATAGATGGGAACCAATGAAATAGAAGTTTCAGATGATGACGTCATATAACGCTTCTTTGCAGAAAAAACTAAAGACTTATGGTTTGATAAGTTCTTAACATTCTTAATAATTTTGAAATAAATTTGCGAAATTCCTGTTCTTTATCAGAGAAAACAGGCGGAGGCTTAAATCTATCACCACTAAAATCCACGTTAAAAATAAAAAGAATTAAATTAGCTTGTAAGTTCTGTGAGATTTGCATGTAAATTTTAAGAATTTATTACAATTAAATTGGAGTGGCTCGTTGAACTATTAAATACATTTAAAGATTTAAATCGTAATAAAATTTTGTATTTATGTGTGCAGTATTATTGACTTTTTCACAAAAACATTTTTTTTTTTTTTTTTTAAATTGTGCAGCGTTAATTTTTAATTCTGAATAATGTTTCCCCGGTAAAGTAATCCTTAACATTTCATTTTTATAGAATTAGAATTCTAAATTGTTCATCGTCTTAAAAGATTAATGGAATATGGAATAATGATTTATTCAATTATTTAAAAAATTAAATTTTATACTTGTTTGAAGCAAAATGTGTGTATTTCAGCTCTATCCCTACGTTTGAAACCCTTGGCTCTTGGATTAACGATCTGAGACTTCAGAGCGGGTCAATTTACAAAATGGATTTCAAAGGGGTGTTATGCCGGTCAAACTTTGGCTGCCGGGTTCTCAGCTCCCAGGAGTGTCTTGAATGCTACTTTGCAAACCACTATCAAGAACAGCGACGTATGTACCATTTTAAAAAATTAACAAGATTAAAAAACTAAAAAACGAGCTTTTAGAGTTAATCAAGCTAAAAGTAAAAAATAATTGTTAACTTAAGAATAAAATGACGACGATGAAATGAATGTCACTGTTCTAAAAGCGTGGGCTGCTGGATATCAATCGTTATAATTTTCACTAGTTTCATTCCAGAAATGCAGAGTTAGTTTTAAATGTCATACAAAGCACCCCACGCTTTAGAACAGTGAGTGACATTCATTTTCCCGTCAGTCATTTTATTCTTATGTTAACAATTATTTTTACTTTTAGTTTCATTAACTCTAAAAGCGCGTTTTTATTATTTTTTTAATCTATTAATTTATTTTTACTTTTAGTTTGATGAACTCTAAAAGTTTTTTTTTTTTTAATCTATTAATTTATTTTTTACTTTTTAGTTTTATTAACTCTAAAAGCATGTTTTTAAACTATAATATTTAAATGAGGTCCCGGTACGGAGGACTGGAACTATAGTTCTTACAATAACTTAATTTTGAGTAAAACAAAGGCTAAATGCGATATGTCGAGCCAGCCAGGATACTGAATAGGGAATCTCTGATTCGTAGTCAGGCGCTTATCTGTTGTGCTACTGTCCCACGCCAAGTTTGAATGTCTTAGGTACTTTATTCTACATGGGTTAAATTGCTCTTCATAAGTGTGAAAATTAAATCACTAATCCAAGCGATCCTAATCATGATGAGATAATAAACTTATCAAATTATTTTAGGTCGTCGTCCTTGATAAGTCTACAACGTTTAAATTAAATCGGATAGGCTTAAAGTAGGGCAAAATCGAGCCCAAAGAGTCAGTTACAAACAAATATACAGGTGAAACTAATAAAAGCGTATTAATTACATAACATTCTTGCATAAATGCATGTACAAAATAAATTGGATGAACTTCTAAATATTTGACCTTAAAATTGCTTGATAAAAAAAATTATCTTCATTACTTTTCCAGCTTAAAAATCTGACCAAGTTCCTTACAAACAATTGTTCCGTAGTCATAGAAAAACTCACGGTTTAAGATTTAGAATAGGCAATTATTCAATTAGAAAATTCATTAAAATTCATAAATAAATTTAAAATTATTCAATTAGAATAAATTCAGCATAGAAAATTCAATAGAAAAATCCGTCGATTTGATACACTTCTTAGTATTCACTTGCACCAATTTTGCTAAGCCAGTGCTTCAACCTTGTGGCTATAGCGAATGCGGCTCAATAAGAAATCGTTAATTCATTAGAATAATGAAACCTTCATGAACACTTATTTTTTGAAAAACTAACTGCTACATAAAAATATATAGCAAATGGCGTAATTTTGCTTTTATTTGAATACCGATTAATAACTACTTCCCTATTTTAATTTTTCTAAGATATTTCTATTTAAAAAAAAAAACTCCACACGAAAAGAATTCAAAAGAAGCCTGATATGTCCCGACATTTTTCTTATTTTGTCACAGTGGCTTGTATCTTATTCATGACTTTTTTTCCAACTAATGTTGAATTAATTATTTTATCCATAACCCAATATTTTTTTAACCTTCAAATGTGACCAATAGAAGCTAAATGTTGACACGTCTGCATTGAATTATTAAACAGGAAATATCTTTTCCAATGCCTCATCAAGCTGACTGATGGCTAAGTGGCTAGCTCTCTGGCATTTGGTATCACAGTCTTCAGGTTTCGAATCCATGCTAAATTGTACGTTCCGATCTAATTAGCCCAAAGTTTTGCAGGGCTCTGCAGTGCAAACCAATGCCTCATCTTCCCAAAATTGTAGTTCGTTTACAATTCTAAAGGTTTGATTTGTGACCTTTACGGTCAATTTTGCACACTTTGGGCAAATTAGACTGGGACTATAATTTAACGTGGATTCGAATCATTAACAAACATCCATGCCACCGCCAGAATTCTAACCTGAAGCATGTGGTACCAAAGGCCAGAGCGTCCAGCCAATTGGCCATCAGGCCGTTTACAATTCTGAGATTTCTAAAACCATTCACTATTGGCAATAAAATGCAGTTTTTCTGACACAGATCACTTCAACCCCACAAAATCTATTTATACTTATTTTTTTTTTGGATACGTATATAATTATTCAATTTTAATTAGATGATGATTTTATAATTAGTTTCATTTTCCATGTTTAACGATTTATTGCGAGAAATACTTCGTTGTGTAATATCAAAATATGCACTACGTTGTTTATCCTCCTAATCAAAAAAATAGATTAGATCATGTCCCAACATAAACTGTGTAACAATTTCCTGCTCAACTGACAGTTAGTAAAAGCAGTTCATATACAATGTAACAGGTGGACTGAAAAGTTCGTGACACATAAATGGCGCTACTAGTATTAAATCCATATGATTTTTAGTTAGCCCTAACCCTCAAAAGACACGTGCATAAATTTGACAGCTGTTGCACTATTAGTATGTGAGTTATAGCATTTTTAGTGTTCATCGTGCAGTCCCTCGGCTGACTGTCGATTGGACTCCGGTGTGAAAATGATGGAGCCATGTTTCATCCATTGTCGCATATCGACGCAAAAATTCGGGTTTATTACGATTGAACAGCTCAAACACTGCTTAGAATCATCAATTCGTTGTTTTTGGTCGATTGTGAGCTCTGCGCGGCACCCACTTTGAACAGAGCTTTCGCATATCCAAATATTCATTCACGATATGTCCGACACGTTCCTTTGATATCTTTAGGGTCTCAGCTATCTCAATCAACTTACCTTTACGATTATCAGAAATTATTTTGTGGACTTTTTGATGTTTTCGTCGGTAACAGCCTCTTTGGGGCGTCCACTGCGTTCATCGTCCTCGGTACTCATTTCGCCTCGTTTAAATTTAGCAAACTACTTCTCTATGGTTGATTTTTTCTGGTACAAAAGCCCGAATAATGTTTATCAAGCCAAGCCTTGGCTTCAATAGTATTTTTTATTAAACACACGAAATTCCTTTTTATCAATTTTTCAAACTAAGAAAAGTTGCTTCACTAAAAAATGCTATAACTCACATACTAATATTGCAACAGCTGTCAAATTTTTTACACGTATCTTTTGAAGGTTTGGGCTAACTAAAAGTCATATGGATTTAATACTAGTAGCGCCATCTATGTGTCAGCCTACGAACATGTCAGTCCAACTGTTACTAAAATATTACTATTATATTGATGAGGGAAGCAATACCATATCACTTTAAGTACTATACCATGTAGCAATACCTATACCATATATATACCATTTAGCAATACCATATCACTTTATACCCCTCACGTTGTATCCCCATGTTAAATTTCAAAAGGTTATCCTTTAAAATGACATATTCTTATTAATATAGCATTTCATTGTACTTTTTTTTTTCATATGCATGCACATCACAGCGTAGAAAAGTTACAATAAATCTTCGCTTACAAGTATTTAATTCTTCCACATATAATTCTTCTAATCATTACGGTTAGAAGAATTAAATATTTTGATTTAAAAAATGCAATTTATTTGCAGATTAAGTTATTTCATTTGTAATTTTCAGGTAATGTTAACCGAACTCATCTGGGAATATCATGTCTCAACTTTAGATGAATCTCATATTACAGAACCACCTGCAGTAAGTGTTCTTTTATCCCAATAAATTTTTAATTTTCAATTTTTTTTTAAAAAAGGGGAAAATAATCTATATTACAAATCTTCTTCAATTTGCTATTTATTTTTAAAAAAAAGGATGTCATTGTCATATTCACTAACAATTTCAAAATTATACTTAGATAAATCTACGTTTTGAAACAAATTATATTAAATTGTTATTGAAAAGTAGTAAAAGAATATATTTGAAAAAGTATATCTTAAAATTAAAAATGTCTCTCGCTAATCATTAGTATGCATACGTAAATCTTCAGAATATATTTTTCTTATTGAGATTAAGTTAATGATTTTACACACAGGAAGGAATATACATACGTGGTTTTGCTCTTAGAAGGTGCTGGTTGGGACAAAACAAATAGTATTTTTGGCTGAAGCGGAACCTCTCTATTTAATTACTCCAATGCCAGTCATTCTTTTTAAACCAGTAACTGAGTCTTCTGTAAGAAGTAAGTAGAAATTGTATTTATTTAGATATAACTTTTTTTTACTAAACTGTCATAAACCAGGTCATCTAGCTTCATGGAGAGTCTGTATTATTCAATTCCCTACTATTAGTTCACACCTCCCTATATATATCTTGTTCAAATTTTCAATCGTTAATAAAATACTTCTTATGCGTCCACTCAAGTTCAAATACATTTTTAACTTGTAGTGGATGACAGGATGTTAATATAGTTTTCAAATATTAATTCAGTAATTAAATTTAATTAATTAATTTTTCTAATAATTTCTAATTCTTTTTTTAGATTTAACTTGCATATATCTACCAATAGATGGCGCCAGATAAACTTAAAAAAATGAATGAAAATCATTTATAAAGGACAATTACAATTTAGTGAGAGAAAAAAGTAGGAATTGACTTTAAAATATTTTTTTATTTTATCTGTAATATCTAAAAACTCCTAGTAGAATTGCTATTTGACAACCTACACTTGAATTTTGCTTCCAAACTTACTGATAAAAATAAAGTTTGATTCGCCTCAGTAGTTAAAAATCAACTAACATCTATTCCTGCACCAAACAAACCAAAAGTTTCCCCTCTTTCTTCTAATGAAAATCTTACCATTGATGATCTCAACTTTTTGAATAAAACTCTCTATATGCTATGAGAAATTTGGCAATACATGTATGTTCCTTGGAAAGGTGGTTCAGTATATAACCAGTTATTAAAGGGATAGGCAAACAACGGCCCACCGGAAAGTTCTATCCGGCCCATTTTTTGGATAGAATTTTAATTAACCGGTCCAGGCAAATTAAATATATATATATATTTATTTATATATTATATATCCATCTCCTTTTTCTACATTGATTAAATATTTTTTTTTCAAAGGCTGAGTGATCTTTTACTTTCTTTATTTTTGTTCTGCAAAACATAAAATCGAAAAAAAAAATTTAAATAAATAAAACGTAAGCACAGACAACTTTCAATTGGTAAACTGTTAAAAGCGGAAGTTCTTTGTTACTTATAGCTGTAGATAGCGCCAATAAGTTTTACAAATCATTTATCGAAAGTAAGTTTCCCAAATTTAATATCTCACACTCAGAAAATCAGTGCTGTGTTTGCTTCATCTTATATATGTTTACAAGTGTTTTCAACTATAAACCTTAGAAAGAAGAATAATTTCGAAATAGACTGACAGATGAGCATTTCGCCTCGTTCCTTAGAATCAGCACATCTCATCGAACCTCAATATAAGGAACTTTTTAAAATGAAATCGCAATTTCTTTCATCTCATTAACATATTTAAATTGTAATACTTTTTTACATATTGTTCTTAAAATTTTAGAAAAATTTATCTTGGCCCGACAAACTTTTTTCCCGATTTTTGCCCACGACCGAAAAAGTTTGCCTCTCCTGAGCTATTACTATGTAAAAATCGGTTGAAAAAACAAAAAACAGTCTTATGAGCACTGTTTGAAAAATAAACATGATTTCAATTTCATTTTCTCCAAGACTTTGATCTGCTCTCAACTCCTCCGCCTGTGAAGCAGAACTTCCAATGTTTACTTCTCACCCATGTTCTCTATTTGTCTGCTGTGTTTCCTATTTACATTTTACAAGACAGGAGTTAGCGGCTGCTTTTAAGGTAATCCGCTCGTACCCTTTGTACCTTTTTCTTACAATTTCTTCTATAAGCTCACATTCTCCTATATATATCTTGTTCAAATTTTCAATCGTTCATAAAATACTTCTTATTCATCCACTCGAATTCAAATACATTTTTTTAACTTGTAGTGGATGACACTGGATGTTAATACAGTTTTTTCAAATATTAATTCAGTAATTAAATTTAATTAATTAATTTTAGTTTTTTAGATCTAAGTTGCATGTATCTACCAATAGATGGCGCCATATAACTTTAAAAATGAATGAAAATTCTTCATGAATGAAAAGGACTTCTGCAATATAGTGAAAAAAAAAAAAAAAGTAGAATTGATTTTAAAAAAAAATTTTTATATTACTTGTTTTTACATTTGATTAAAAATTCTTTTTCAGAACTGAAAAATTTATATTTGAATACTAGCGAACTGGAATTTTTCTATTCTTTCACTTGGTTTGTAAGAACTTTGCGTTTATCTCTTTCGATATCAGAATGAATAAGGAATCGCAAAACATATCAAAAAGATTCGTTACGATTCGAATGAAAACGATAACTCAACTAAGAAGATTTGTAATTTGATTTTCCCAAAGTAAATGGCGAGGATTTCTACTTTCGCTAGCGAAACTGAAATTAAAGAAACAATGTCTATTCTTAGTAAACAAATTAGTATTAACAAATTATATTCTTCAGTAAATCACTCGTTAAAAAGGGTGAGATTTCACAATTCTAAATCCTTTTACCTTTTAAAGTAACAAATTTACCTTTTGAACAGTATGGATTTAGAACAAATATTTATTTCAATTCATCCAAAAAAAAATTTATTTTACAAGTTATTGTAGTTCCTTTGTATCAGGAACGACTTACATTTGGCGATATGCTTTTGCACAATTAGTGATTATAGCAGAACACAATTAAAAAAAAAAAAAAATTTCCTAAAATAAACGAATTGCAACTCATCAAATATCAAATTGCCCCTACTGTTGGTGAGTAAATAATTTTAGTTACTATTGTTATTTTGATTATAGGTGTTTTTAGTTGTCCTTGCTACTATACATCCAAAAGAACAGATGATAAAGGAAGTTCATCATTTCTCTTCAATGTTGACTTGAAAACCAAAAAGGGAAAGAACACTGGATAAAACGAGGCACTTCTCTCATATTAAGTTCAAATGAGTTTATAAATATTTAAAAAAGATTGTTTTATATATATATATAAAATTTTTCATATATGTTAAAATAGATAAAATTGTTTATATACATTATATATATACATAAAAACACTTTATGTACTGCACAGCAGAATTTAAAATAAAAGGATATTCTTGTGATGTTGAAATAAGAAATTATTGATGCGTGTAAAAACAATTAATAGAAATAACAGTTCTGTATACTTTTAAATAATGTTTACTAACGCTATTATATTTAAAATAATATTTCTTTTCCACATAATAATACCTTGTTTACCTTTGAAAAACATTTTTTTTTTTCTGGGAAGGTTGAAAGTAAGACATTTATTTAACATCTCACAAGTAATTTTCTTTCAAAAAATTGATGAATTCAATAAAGAAATTGTAACTTTTTAATATCTGACATTCATTCTCTAGATTGTGCTCGACTGATTAGCAGGCAAATTACAGAAATTGAGAGTCAGGGTGATCAATACCGAAAAAAAAAAAAAAATCTTAGTAAAGATTTTTTTTTTTTTTTGATTATATTCTGGTATATTTTTATTGAGTGTTACCGACATTAGAATTCAGAATATTTTTCGGCATCTATTCACTCGCAATTAAATTCGAACATGATCACAATCGACGAGCAGCATATTGTTATCACAATTAACAAAGTGCACAGCTAAGAACAACCTTGACGCGGCTGACTGAGTTTATAAATCTGTCTGTTTACGACGTATTGGATGGTGCTTGGGATGAAGTTGGCTTTTTGACACAATGGGCGGTGTATTCGCAGTCGATGGAATAGTCGCTGCAAAGTGGGGTTGTCATGAGAAAGACAATACACAGCATAGCAGTGATAAATCCATGTACTGTCATTGGGGAAATTAATAAGGCAATGCTGCTAGTGTTTTTCCTAACACTTTTGCCTACATTACAGTGCAGCCTCCGCATTTGTGCTTTTGGTATACTACTTTTGCCCAAAAAGGAAACCAATTATTATTTTTTTTCAAAAACTCTTTATTAATTCTTCCAAATTTATTTCATCGCCTCCAAAGTAATCCTCCGGACACAATGCACTTATGCTAACTTTTTGCCAATCACTCAAGGCATGCTAAAAACTCATCGGCAGGAGGCCTTCAAAGGCAGAGAGGCGATTCACGATCTGAATCTTCAATCGACTCAAAACGGTGTCCCCGAGTGGTCTTTTGAGTTTAGGGAATGGCCGGATGTCGCACTGTGTGAATACGGTGGTTGTAGAATGATATGGGTTACATTTGGCGAAAAAGTCAAGAATCATTGCAGCGTCAGCTGGCGCATTCAGTATTTTCGGTACCAATCGAGATTTGGCGCGTTTTGAGACCCAAATGGAATTGACCGATCCTTTTGAAATTCCAATATCATCTGCAAGATCTCTAATTGTAAATCGACGGTTTGCAAGCACCAAATCTTTAATTTTTGGACGTGAGCTTCGTCGGTTGAGGTTGAGGGTCGACCAGACAGCTCTTTCGTCTTCAACGCGTTCTCTGCCTTCTTTTAAACTGTTTTTACTACTTGTAAACAATTCTTTCCGATATAGTAATGCCTTCTGCAACATTCTATACCTTTCGCAAACAAATTTGAATGCAAGTTCTTTGCTCAATTAATTCAGGCATTTCAAAAATCGCCGGAATCAGTTTTAGTGTCTCCAAGCGTTTAGCCAAGCATAACCTCAAACACTAATGAATATTTTGACGTAAAATTTCACACAGATGTCAAGGACAGTGCCAGAAGCTAAAAAAAGAAAAAAATTGAAATTGCATAAGCCTGAATTTAAATTGAAAAGTGGTCTTACTTTTTGGACACAGTAGTAAATGCCCGATGGTTTAAGAAAAAGAAGGACATATTAAAATTTATTTTACCTGACTTTCTCAGTTCACCCTTTCAGTACAAAAAATAAATTTTTAAAACACAAAAATGCCTACAACTATTTTTAAATATTATATTTAATGTTTTTGGGGTTTTTTTTTTTTTTTGGAAAGACAAAGAAAATAACTTGAATGTTTAAAAATAATTTAGTATTCATATTAAAAGAAAAAATGCTACAATCTTTATTGAAAAATGAATTACACACGAAAAAAATATACAAAAATGAGTGAAAGAATGATAAAATTCTTCTAAAATCTTGAATTCACTTTTCTTTATATTTTGCTATGAAGCCATTCACATCAAACTTCCTTTTACATCCTTTGTAATTCAAGAAAACGTATTTTCCAAAAACTGCTCGTTCAGCCCAACTTTGGTCATGAACGCCACAAATAGACCACATGCAACCTAGATTGAGAATAATTTTTTTTTTTTTTTTTACTTTTCAGTATTAAACATAACTATGTATTAATGCGCAACGCATAATAAACTTTATTTAATTTTTCTATAAAACACCAAAGGCAGTTTTAAAATAAATGTATAACAATTTAAATAGTCAAAAAAGTATAATTTTCAATATAGTAAAATCAATTTTTTTAAATTTTTAGTAATATTTGATTACTGTGTGGTGACTAATCCTCAGTGTCCTACAGGACGGGACGGATATCCCATGAGTAGGTTACTCAGGATGGAGGGAAAGGGGGCAGCTTCTGTTGTTATGGAGCACACATAGGTAGAGAAGTTTGACTTGGTCTCCCGTGACGCTCTTACAGATCGGGATCTACGGTGGATTCTGTACCACTACAAACATCCATGCCACGCCCGGGACTCAAACTCAAACCCGAGCGCTGTGGCAGAGCGCCAGACATTTGGCCATTCAGGCTCATATTTGATTACAAGCACATATAACCCAGCGTTTCAGAAAATGAAACTTACTAACTCTTTTATTTAGATTCACGCTTGTTTAAGGCAACATCTTCTTAGATTTAGGTTTTGCATTAAAAGTATCCCTGCCAATTTTGGGAAATTTAAACGTAAATTGAGGCTGTGCATAGGTCAATCATGAAAAATTTTGGCACATAAACTATGAGGCATGTATATACACACATAAACAGACAGTGAGAATAAAATTTATTTAAAAATATTCAGCTACCTACACACATTTTTTCAAAAGTAGAAAACATAAACAAGTTAGCCATTTTTTATGCATAAACATAAAAAAATAGTTAACCAACCTCCAATTTTTTTCTGGAGAATATTTTTTAACTATTTACTAAATTATTTTCAATATCAAAATAGAAAAAAATCGAATTTAAAACATTATGTTTTTCAAAATGCAAGCTGTAAAATAACTTATAAACATTTTTATTTTAAACTTGCAAATTTTCAATTTTAGAAAAAAAAAAAAGACTACTTTAAAAAATTGGAAAATAAATAGTTGATTATTAAAATATATACATTTATTTATCATACATAAAATTATAAACTGTTGGCTATACTGACTCGCAAAAATATGTTTAGAAAAAACTTACCAACATAGCCATTGGGATCCGGCCATCCAGTTCATATTTATCATTAAGATATATTGCAAATTCTAATGCTTCTTCAGGACTATTTGTCCATTCCAGAATTTTCTTTGCCCAATACATTCAGAAGAAACCCATGCATCTTGCCTTCTTTTACCATTTGACGCTTTAATAGGAAAAAAAATATAAAATTTTTATTATAATATTGATACATTATAATTAATTAAGCTTATATTTTTATTAATGTAAGAATCAATTTTTAACTTTTACTGTAATTTTTGCCATTACACACCTGTGCTGCATTCCAAAAGTAAATCATGTGTTTCTGCATTTTCAAATTGATCCTTTGTGTATATATATTCTCGCTTATCCTTACTGTGGTCTTTCAAGGTCTTTTTTGCCCAATCATCTGCCCCTAACAAATAAAGACACAGTCTAATATTTTATACTGTTACATAATTCTAAATACACTTTCTACCTGGTATAATTGGGAGAAAAACTATACCTTCCACTTTGTCATAATTTTTTGTTGTAATAACAAAAATTATCTGCAAGTTCTCGTCGTATTACAGCTTCTTCAACAAATGCATCGACAGAAGGTTCACATTTGCTCTTAAATTTAAAAAACTTGTAATATTGTCCTCTGGATTGATATTTGACCTAAGAAAAAATACAATACAAACAATGCAATATAAAATAGCTTTGAAATTCTTAACCTTTATTTCAAACATTCAATAGACCACAAATACAAAATATTAAAATTTCATGATTTATCCTTTAATAAATAAAACCATGATACTATGATTGTAATACAATCTTCATAGTGATATCAGTTATTGTTTTCATGATACATAAGAGTAACTTTTCATCTATAAAATTCAAAATAACAGTTTAAAAATTTATTTCAACAGCCAGTTCGTTAATATACACGTATGATGTGCTAGCAAAGCAGCATTGATGAGCCAATCATCTTTGTTTACTCAGCAACATCTAATGACTGCTCATGTCCAGCAAGAGAGAATGTGGTTTGTTTTTCATTGTCACACTAAGAAGCAAAGCTTATATGGTCACTTATATAGCTTTAAACAAGCAAAACACTGTACTGATACCAAACTAACATGATAAAAAGGCTGCAAAAATGCAAACAGCATTGTTTTGTCATCTGGTCAAGCCAACAAATGCCCAAATCCATATGAAAGCTATGGCTCGATCGACCGAATTCACAGAACTATCGAATACTGCATTAAAGAGGTTGTTATAGTTAAAAACACAACACAAACTTTTGAAGTTTACAATTTACTCTAAATCTTTTTTTTTAAACTAAAATAACAGTTCATTTAAATAATGGTTTAAAAATATAAGATGCATATTGTGAAAAAAAGTACCTACAATTTAAATGTAAATGCATTAAAAACAAAATATGAAATAAAATTGTTAATTACCAAAGTGAAACCATGGAGATAAATCGCTCAAGTTATTCTTTGTGGGGTCATTACGAAGATCATTAAAATTTTTCAATCTGCTTTTTGCAAAATTCAGATATTTTGCACAATCCTGCAGTAGTTCTGGTTTGGCCAAGCTACTTCCTTAACATCCATATTCACTTCTAAATTACTTTCGATTGTGTTCCAATCTACAGGCTGAAATATGGACTTTTTAATACAATAGCTTCATCCCAACTGATAAACAGTCAAAATAAATCATTGAAAATGTGTGAAAAAAATAGAAGGTTTTTAAAAGAAATTGTCATTTGTTTCAATTTGAATAAAAATTGTAATTTTAAATATTATTAATTAGTATACTTACCATAATTTTCCTATTTATAAAACCTCTTTAATAGTATATAATCTACAGCATTATTTTTGACATGAAAAAAATAATATTCTAAAATAATTGGCAATAATGTACAGTTAATGAGCAATTCATGAGGTTTTTTTGTCCGATATATAGCCACCATGGATCAGTGTTACCACTTAATTACTTATTTAGCCTTGTCTAAAATGTTTTTATTTCTTATTTATACTTTCATTCTAGAACATTTTTATTCATTAGCGCATATCAATGTAAGATGTGAGTAGATTTTCTCCTTTTATAAAAGTCTGACTGAAATACATCCTCCAAAACTGTTATGTTCCTTTCTTTATGCTTAGATGATTGTTTATTTTTCTATCTAAACAAAATTCAGTTAATTTTCTTTTGACAAAAAGCCTTTTTAGATGGTTATTTTATAGAATTAATTTTAAGAAACTTTTGGAAAAAAAAATTCACAAATTATATGTAGAGACCAATAAAACTGCATCATGAAATTCTAAACATACAGTCCAAATATCCAAAACTTGACAAACTGCCAATCAAAACAAAATATTTTGCTTCAGGCTGAGTAAAAACATGATAAAATAAATTCTGTTATGACCAAGTTTTCTTGGAATAATAATTAACTGCAATACAAACGAACCTCAGATAATTCGGGATAATCAGTGAGTTATAGTGTATCATGGAAATGCTTTACTAATAGTAAAACTACTTTTTTTCAATTAACATATGAAAAACATCCAAATTGAAGTAAACTGTTATTAAAGGCATTTTCTTTTGATAGAAGCATTTTAAAAACAGCTTCAAAACTCTTTTTTAACATATTATGTTTGCACTTTTAACCAGAAAATAATTGCATATTATTAATCAAAAAATATTTTAAGAAATGAAAATAAATGTTTGATACCTTAATGCATGCTTTTTGCACTCTGTTTTTGTTTATTAACAGGAGGAAACTCAGTAAAATATTCTTTAAGTTTAACCTGAATTTTCTTCCTAATAGTCCCATAAGCTCCATATTCTTGTTTATCGATGCAATCCAAGGAACAATATTGTGAGCATCAACCTAAATATATTAGTGTAATAACAAGGATATTACAAAATCAAAGGTCATGAATTCAATTCAGATGTATATTTATTTACCATAGTAATTTTTCTCTGTTATTTATACAAAATAATTTAATAATTATAACCTATAATGAATTTTAAATATGGTCTCAATTTTTATATGTAAACCTCTAAATTTATTATCACTGAATACTACTCTACAATTAAAAGAATATCATTATTGTGATATTTTTTATTCATTAATAATCAAAAAGAAAAACCAAATTTATAGCTCTATTTTTTTTTTATTCTATATTTATAGCACACATTTCTGCATCCTGTGTTCATTACCTTTTTTTTTTTTTTTTTTTCACAGATCCTATAAATTTATAAATCACTTCTTATAAATTAATTAAAAAAAAAAAGATTTTTTTTTTTTTTTTATTTCCTTTACTAGCAGTAAAAGAAGTGCAAAATGAAAAGGGAAAAAAAGTAATAAATAGCTTAGCCTGTAGTTATTTAAAAATTCAGCCAGTGTTAAATTAATGTTATTCAAAAAATAATATTTTTAACATGTAGATATAAAAAATCACTACTTTTTAGAAATTAAAATAAGGCATTTTGTTTAATGCCTTTTGTATTTTTATTTTTTTATGTAATTTTTTTATCTTTAGATGAAAAAAAAAAAATTTTAAATATCAAAACTTTTACAATTTTTTAACAAAATAAATCTAAATTTATAAAAAATATGTATGTTTAATAATTGCCGTGATATATATCAGCAAACCTTCAAATCACAGTTACATATTAAAATTCAAAATTGGATAAATAGTTAACAGGTATTCGAAAATCAAAATTCAACATATAGTTCTCATAAATTGTATTAAGTTAAATGTTTATGTTATATATTAAAATAGCTGATTAAAAGTAAAAAATTCTTAAATCATGCATCACTTGGATATTAACGCAATTTGTATAAGCAACCAAATAGGAAAATGAAATTCAAATAATTTTGTAAGATATTCATTAATAGCTATTTAATATTTAAGTGGAAACCTTCAAGATTAGAATAAAAGTAAATTTAGTTATCACAAAATTGACAGTACATTAATAATTTTAATTAAAGAGAAATTTTTTATCAACTACACAAAATTTATAAGATAATTTTACAATGGTAACTTAATGATTTAAAAATCCATTTTACATTTGGTATTTTTTAAACACTACCTGGCATAAAGGTATATCTTCTGGTAACTTGGCCAAAACATCAGATAGCCATTTTCTGGGCACTCGTAAAGCGACAAAATCTGTAACAATACCCCAATATTATTTTCTTTGACAAAAGCAGGTAGAACAGTTTCAGCTTCCCAAGAAAGCACATGAAAATGAATGTTTAATGATTCAGTACTCCTATAAAAGTGATTTATAAATTAAGAATTTAATCATAAAAACAATTCTAAAATTATTAAAATTTCCATAAAATTAATCATGATTAAATAAACAATTCTTTACAAAAATACTATTAAATTTTCAAAACCTCATTATTAATTTATTAAAGCTACACATAAGAAAATGTATAGTAATTTTGACATCAGCAGAACAACATACTTTAGAAACCTCTTTAAGGCTCTAACATAAAACGATAAATGACGAATGGTAGCATCCAGAAACTTGGAACTAAACAGAAGCAAACACAAAATGCCAAATCGAAACTCAAAGCTAACTGCTGAGTATATAAAAGCCCAATTATCTAAAAAGATAAAAAAAAAATTATCATTATATTAAATACTTTATTAATATTGCAAAATACTCTAATATTAAAAATCTAGTATTAATCAAAATTAATGGAAACCAACAACCTAATTAATTAAAAATTTTACAAATTTAATAAAGATAAAGTATAGTACTCATATAAAATTTTAAAAAATCTTGCAAATGTAAAATATAAACTTGTTTAAAATGTTTTTTAAAAATTAATGATAGCACATCAGTAAATGAAGATTTATTAATTATAACGAGTAAATGTATAGATATTTTTAAATTCAAATTTTAATTAAAATTATTTTGATATGATTTCTTAATAAAATATGAAAAAGCAAAAACTTAAATATTAAAAGTAAAGAATACAAAGTATTAAAAGCATCCAACCCATATATTATGTAAAATACGATTTAATATGTTTGTTTTTTTTGAATGATTGTATAGTCAATACAAAATAATGATTATTAATTTTTAAGTAAATGTATTAATTTTACTTAAGTTTTATGCAAGTTTTTAGAAAACAGTCACATTTCCTCAATAAAACAAAAATCTGATTTCAATTTTTAGAAATAATTTATACTTAAATTTGAAACTTCTTTCTTTGTAAAACTTTTTAAAAATCATCAATAACCGATTCAAAAATAAAAATAATTAATATTTTACCTTGAACACGCTGATCTCTTGACATCCAATATATTATTGAATCAGCATCATCGGAATATCCATTGCCTCTGAAAGAACCCTGACTCTTTTTTATTAAATTTAAATCTTTAGTAGAAGAAGATGCACGGGACAATCTGGATTGTTTTATTTCGTTAATGATCTCTAGATGGTCCTTAGCAGGTTCTTCAGTTTTCTACTTTTGCAAGAGTCTCACAGTCTTCCAAACTTTTCTGTTTTCGGCTGACATTTTTTTCCAGCTCACAATAAAAATGAGTTTATATTTCTCAACACCACAGTTGTTCTCTATTAAAAATTAAAACTATTGTTAATTGATGAATAAGAATTAACTTATTATTTCACTTCCACAGTATTTCTCCACAAAAACATTTTCAATTAATTAATAAAAATTTGAAGAAATAGAATAGCTTTTCCACCAAATAATTCGCACAAATCGTAAAACAAATGCAAATAAAAATATTTTAATTTGTTTAGATAAAAACTATGAATAAAAAAATCATCACAACATAAAATAATTATCATTATCATTATCTATTAAACCATAAATAAAGCAACAATAATAAAGAATACTAGTTTCGACGTATGAATTAAAAAAATTCTTTAGAAAATATTAATCTCCACTTTTAATCTTACTTTAAATTATATGTGAGACATATATTTTTATCATCATTTCGAATAAATTTTATTTTAACACAAATAATGCAGAATCCCCAATCAAAACACCATAATATACAAAAAACTAGATTTTTTTAATTTAGAAAATAATTAATTTTCAATGCAACCTCATAAAAATACAAAAGCAAAACAATTCTTACTAATTTAATTAATAAACATCAGAAAAACTGTATACAAATATAACATATTTCTCAAAAAGCAAAATTAAATAAAAATTATTTGTTTCTATTTCGTACCTTTTTGAAATTCAAAATAATATATTACCTCCAAAATCAATCACTGAGTTTCAGCGCCAAAAATATAACGTTGTATACAAGTTACGTGCCATAGTAAGATGAATGAAGTGGTATATGGGGATATGAAGCAACAAGGACTATAATCCCTAATCACTATATATATGAACAGTTAGTTTTTCCTTATTTTCAATATGTCACTCTCCACAACGCTCTGCGATCGACTAGACCTTAGAGTAAAAGTACTCCCAGAGGAGCCTCCAATCAAATTGTAGTATTTCGGTGACATCATGGATGGAAAAAAAGTGCACTATATTTGGCGATATTCGCGTTTTGAGCTAAATATAATATTGCTTTTACTGTTTTTTCGTTCATTTTGCATTTTGTATTAGCTACTGTGGTAATTTCAACATTTTTACTATTTCAACTATGCATGAATATGTATTATGCATTTATCTGTTTCTGTATACATTTGATTATTATATATCATTTATTCTTATTTTTCTAATTTTAAATAAAATGGACTCTTGCCTTTTTTTTATATTAATTACTTTTCGGAAATTTCATCATGTAAAAGGCATACTTATTAAAATGTAAAACTATTTTCTGTTATTAAAACAAAATTTTTTTTATTTTTTGCTTATATATTTTTATACTTTTAAAAATTGCATTCAAAACTGTTAATTCCTTTTCCTTCCTTTTCTATCATGTATGAAAACTGATTCTTTCAATAATTATCTATTTAATATATACCACCTAATATATAAAATTCTCGTGTCACAGTGTTTGTTGCCAAACTCCTCCGAAACGGCTTGACCGATTCTTGAAAATTTTTGTGCATATTTGGCAGGTCTGCGAATAGGTCGTAAACTATTTTTAAACCCTAAGTGATAAGGATGGCCCACCCCTAAATATTTCTTAAAATTTTTTTTGGCAAAACAATGTAGTATTTTTTTTAAGTTTTTAGTCATGGCATTACAGCACGTGTGTGTAAACAAAAATTAAAGTCTTTAATCGGCTTCATTACAAAATTACATATATTTGGCCCCACACGTTGCTGGATGTATTCGGTTTAGTGGCAAAAGCGAGGATTACCCCATGCTCACATTTTGATTTGGTTTATCGACAAAATACGTCCTGAAGACATCGATAGTTTAATTTCTGCAGAAATTCCAAATCCGTCTACTGATCAATTATTGTTTGATATTGTCACTCCAAATATGGTTCATGGCGGCCCATGCGGCCATCTGAGATCGTTCATCGCCTTGCATGGTAGATGGAAAATGTACAAAGTGTTTTTCCTAACGATTTCACCAACGATACGGTCACACATGTCGACGGGTATCCAATATATCGTCGAAGAAGTACCGATAATGGCGGACAATCATTTACTAAAACTATCAGTAACTTAGAAATTGAGATTGACAATCGTTGGGTTGTACCATATTCACCTCTGCCGAGCAAAATGTTCAATGCTCATATTAATGTTGAGTTCTGCAGTTCGGTAAAGAGCATCAAATATATTTGCAAGTATGTGAATAAAGGAAGTGATATGGCTGTATTTAGAATTGTAATACCAATTCAATTGTAATACCAATATGAATGATCATCCATTGAATAGCAACGATGAAATAACGAACTACCAAATTGGCCATGGGTACATCAGCTCCAATGAAGCTGTCTGGCGTATCTTCGGTTTCACAATTCATGAACGGATCCAGCAGTTGTCCATTTAGCTGCCCATCTTGAAAACGGCAAACGCGTATTTTCACTAATGAGACAGCTTTTATCGTGTTGCAAATCCACCAAAAACTACACTCACCGAATTTTTTGAATTGTGTAATCGTGCGGATGTTTTTGGTGCCTTCGCTAAACACTACTTTATTCAGAAGTACTATTTGCGTGGACTCAATAAAAAAAAATGGATGCCACGCAAGCAAGGCACACCAGTTGATGCATGCCCCGGTTTATTCAAATCAAACAATTTGTATCGTGTATATACAGTCAATCCATGGCAGACTGAGTGCTTTTATCTGCGACTGTTGTTGGTTAATGTCACCGGCCCATTGTCATTTCAAGATATACGTAAAGTAAATGGACAACAGTATCCAGCGTATAAAGATATGCTAGAAGACGACAATCATTGGGACAGTATGCTTACTGAAGTAACATTAAGCTGTACAGGAACACAAATTCGTCTACTACTCGCTATAGTGTTGACTACATGTTTCCCTGCTCGAGCACAAACGTTGTGGGATAATCGCAAAGATTCAATGACTGAAAATATATTGCGTCGACATCGTACGAAAAAGAAACAATCGTCCATGGCGACAGTGGTGAAACAGTGTAAAAATGATCATCTGGGATGAATGCACTGCCCACAAACATTCGCTTGAGGCATTGAACAGGACATTGAAGGATATAAAAGCAACGATAAACTATTTGGCGGCACTCTGTTACTCCTTTCAGGTGATTTCAGGCAAACACTTCCTGCCATTCCACGTTCAACGTACGCTGATGAGATCAACGCTTGCTTAAAATCATCGTCACTGGGGCGTAATGTTGAAAAATTACAATTAAAAGTAAACATGCGCGTTCAAATGCTTCAAGATCCATCCGCTGAAACATTCTCAAAACAACTGTTAGAATTTGGCGATGGAAAAGTTGCTGTACATGAAAATACTGGATGCATAAAATCATCGACTCGCAAAATAATCTCATCGACCACATATTTCCTGATGTATGCACACAATTCAAAAATCTTGATTGGTTTGCAGAAAGAGCAATTTTGGCAGCAAAAAAAATGTGGACGTCAATGATTTAAATTCAGATACAACAGTTGTTGCCAGGGGCTTGGTGTCATACAAATCTATCGATACAGTTTGCGATGCCAATGAAGCTGTAAATTACTCAATTGAGTTTTGAATTCATTGGATTTGCCAGGCATGCCACCGAATCATTTACAATTAAAGGTTGGATCTCCGGTTATTTTTATTCATAATTTGAACCCACCACGGCTGCGCAATGGAACACGATTAATCATTAAAAAATTAATGAAAAACGTTATCGAAGCCAGCATTTTGAATGGCAAGTACCGAGGCGAAAATATATTGCTGCCACGAATCCCTATGATACTCACAGATGTGCCAATTGAATTCAAACGTATTCAATTTCCAATTAGATTGGCATTCTCATTGACAATCAATAAGTCGCAAGGCCAAACGATGTCTGTTTGTGGCTTAGATTTGGCCACACCATGTTTTCCCACGGATAACTATATACGTGGCATGTTCGGCGTGTGGGTAAACCGTCAGTTTGTTTTGTGTTGGCTAAAGACGGACTAACCAAAAATATTGTACACGCCATTGCACTTAGAGATTGATGTTGATTATTTTTTTAATTGCTATAATTAGTAGTAAATATGTAAATAACTATTTTTTATGTATATACAGCCATTATATAATGTAATTTAAAATATTTTTGTTAATTTAATAAGTATAAAAGATGAAATAAATAAATGGTTAGTGTATCATCATTTTATAGGCCGTCATTGTCTGCAACGTTCATTCCTCTTCCAATCATAACCACATTCATAATAACTCCATCATAACTAAAAAAAATATTTTATAGAAATAATGCATATGGCAAAAAAACGTTTGCCTGGTCAATTAGTATTATTATATAA